>NQII01000603.1:505537-588073 GCA_002778355.1 Clitarchus hookeri
GGGGGGGGGGGGTTAAAGGTGAGTGGCACTTATGACTAGAACAGAGACAAAGAATGCTCACAAACCCTCTGGCTTCTATCACTTGTAGATCTACTGGTGTGCAATATTTATTGTCTTAGGCTGCCCTGATGTTGTTGCCCTAGAACAAAAAAGTATGTGGGGTTAATGATGGCATAAGAAAAACACCAACTGGAGTCACAAAAGCCCATTTTTAAGAAAGAAGTCAACTTGTGTTGTTTGATAGAATACTTGTACCTTGGTTGAGGAAACAGTCTTATATATACACACAGAGAGAGAGGGAGAGCAAGAGAGAGCACACGTGAACGCGTGAGAGAGCGTGCAACAGTAAGAGAGCGCACATGTNCAGAGAGAGAGGGAGAGCAAGAGAGAGCACACGTGAACGCGTGAGAGAGCGTGCAACAGTAAGAGAGCGCACATGTGAGAGAGCGAGTGAGAGTGAGAGAGCACACACATGCGAGAGAGAGACTGCATGAGAGAGAGAGAGAGAGAGAGCATGTGTGTGTGTGTCCCATTTATTTTGACCATTCACAATAACTCTGTACCGGGGCTCCAAATGAAAAATTGTTTCATACAAAAATTGTATAACTGGTGCGGGGAGTCAGCCTTATAGCATTATTTATTAGTGGGGTACAAGTACTAACATCAGTTTTTTTAAATGTCACTATGTATCTTTTGGCCAAAAGTTCAATGAAGCTCATCAAGAACTATTTAAACATGTAGCACAATGTACACTTTCATAACATGAACATTAAATACGACACAGAAAGTGAGATTTCTATTGCCCATTTGTAGTACTATCCATACAGGTACTGCGAGGAGTAGAACATTCGCATTAGAAGTTCAAAGTGGTGACCATTTGCAACGATACACAAGTTCAGTCGTTGGATAAATGACAACACTGATTCCTTTAGTGTTGCCTGCTGAAGAGCATTACAAGCATGCACAATACGTTCCTGCATGTTCTCTGGAATTGTTGGAATATCTTGGTAGACAGCACCTTTAAGGTAACTTTAAAGAAAAAAGTCCAGGGTAAGGTCAGGAGACAGCATAGGCCACTAAACTGGTCCTCCACGATCAATCCACCTACCAGATTATTTTTTGTCCAGAACAAGATGTGCATATACTGCATTATGTGATGGGCATCCATCGTGCTGGTATCGCATTATCGTTCTGTTCCTTAGAGGTCTCCCCTTCAGAAGACCAGGAAGAATTGTTTGTATGAAGGTGGCATACTCCCTGCTATTTCGGTTACCATTCTCAAAATAAGGCTCTATAACCTTACTGCCTACCATCCCACATCAGTCGTTAACTCTCCATTGACACTGATGGTCCATCTGGTGAAGCCATTGTGGATTCTCAACAGTCCGATAATGCATGTTCCTCGTATTCACTTGGCCTGAGTTCGAGAATGACAATTCATTGGTGAAAAGAAAATCCAAAAAAAGTTAGAGTTGGCGATAAGTTGATACTGTGCCCATTGACAGAAATCTACATGATTCTGGAAATTATTCCCGTGCAATTCTTGGTGTTCGTGTACATGATAGGGATGGAACGTATGACGCTTAAGAATGNATTCTGGAAATTATTCCCGTGCAATTCTTGGTGTTCGTGTACATGATAGGGATGGAACGTATGACGCTTAAGAATGTGATGTGCACTCGTTTTCGGAATGCAAATATCGGCTTCAAGTTGCTGTGTGCTGACGTGTGGCTTAACTGGAACAGCAACCTCAGCGGCTTCATCTGTGCGAGTTCTATGATAATTGCGTTGCTGTGGGTTCCAATTGCCCTTTTCGCAAAGCTTCACAATGAGACGGGAAAACGTCCGCCTGGACGTGGGGGTCTTGTCAGGGTATCGCTCTCTGTAGAGTTTCTCCACCTGACTAGCATTACACCGACCTTCAACAGAATGAACGACAAGTGAGCAAACCAAGCTATTGATATTGGTAATAACATAACTGTGTGTGTGCTTTCAGTACAACTTACTTGAACGTACTACACAGTACTGTAAAACAATATGAACACATCCATCTGCTAACATACATTCTCCATATAAGAGCATCATTTTTACCTACCTTATAGTTGTTGGAGTACATTTCCATTACAACTGTCACCTTGCAGTGTACTGTGTTCATCTGAACACGGATGATTGATTGACTAGTTGTCATGTCAGTGTGTTTCTTTATTTCCTCTAAGGGCAACCTCTGTGGAATGGGGTACGCAACTCTGGGTACCTGCACTTTTTACATAACCTCTACATCATATGCAGAGCGTCATCATCATACTTTACTGTACCATGCAGCGCAATTGAGCTGCAAGTTATCCCACATAACGGGTCTTCGTGATCCCTTTTGGGTCCCAATGTGTCAGTTAACTTGCATGCAAAACCTACAGTTCCTGTAAGTGGTAGATGGCTCATCTGCCTGCTGCTTAGTGCTGCCTTATTCTCTGCTTTTGTTTGGCAACTGTCTAATAATAACAGTTACGTTTATCCACTTATCATTGCTTGTGCGTAAACTATGCATGTCGGATACACAATGTGCACCATTATGGTATTTTTGGTTGGAGTGTGAGACTCTCTTTGATACTAGCAGTGACCTGTATGTCTTACTGCATGGACTCTTGTAGTAGGTATTAGACTGTTTCCGAGAAGACGCTGAGAATAATGCAGCTCTACTCAACAAGCAGATAAGCCATCTACCACTTACAGGAACTGCAGGTGTTGCATGCAAGTTAACTGACAATCGAAAGTTTGTTCATTCCTCAGTCATTTGGTTTACAATGAAACCATTAATCGTCTGTGTTGTTTCAGTGTCAGACATTGTCTGTCTGTGGTGTTTCTTTCTGAATGGAATGCCAATTACAAACGAAGAACCATTTGACATGCTGATGATACTAGGAGAATGTCATCGGTTCAGCAGAGCTGCTGCCCGTTTGTACGCAGAGAGATACCCACAGTGTGTCCCATCACACTTACAATGTCTGCCAGCGTTTTGCATGTTGCGTGCTCACAACCGGGCTACTGCAACCGACACACAACAAACGTCGACACATCAGACAACCTGTGAGAGACGAGAGGGCTGTTCATTTACTTGCTGCCATTGTAGTTAATCCTCAGGATTCTACTTGTAGGATTATCTCAAAGTACAGTGTGGAGAAACCTCTCTAATAATCGTTTACATCCATATCATGTACAGCTGCACCAAGAACTTGGGAATAATGACTTTCCTAAGTGCATTGATTTCTGCAACCGGTACCTGAGCAAGGACCATGCTTTCCATCGCATCATTTTGTGGATTAATGAGGTCACATTCAAGAGTAATGGTGACAATATACATAATGCCCATTACTGGTCTGCAGTCAACCCACATTATCTCCGTCAGGTGGATAATCAGCATGTGTGGCGCCTTAATGCTTGGTGTGGCCTTCTCGGACATTGTGCCATAGAACCATATTTTTTTGAAGGACAATTGAATGCTGCAGCTTATGCAGACTTCCTAGAGAATANGGACATTGTGCCATAGAACCATATTTTTTTGAAGGACAATTGAATGCTGCAGCTTATGCAGACTTCCTAGAGAATATTTTGTATCAGCTGATCAAAGATATCCCTCTCGCTCTGTGATTAACACTGTGGCTTCAACAGGATGGCTGTTCTGCTCACTTTTCACGCATAGCTCGGTTAGTTGCTGACGTGTTATTCCCAAGACGTGGGTGGATTGGATGAATGGGTCCTGTAGCTTGGCCACCATGTTCTCCTGACTTGTCCCCAAATGACTTTGTTTTGTGGGTATNATTGGATGAATGGGTCCTGTAGCTTGGCCACCATGTTCTCCTGACTTGTCCCCAAATGACTTTGTTTTGTGGGTAGAATTAAATAAATCGTCTACAGTGTGCGTCCAACAACTAGGGAAGACATGAAAGACAGAATCAGAGCATCATGTGGATCTCTCAGCTGTGCTGAGATCCGCCAAGCAACCACAAATGTAAAAAGGAGAGCCTAGTGATACAGGGTGGTCGACATTTTGAACACTTAGGAAGAGTGGTGTGTGCAGATGAGTGTTCCCAGTTCCCATTTCACAGTCGGTTCTCACACACTACCGGTATTTACAGTATACCCGACACCCTTTTAATTATACGTAAACTAGGTATGCAAGCCAGAAAAACCATGTTTNTACCGGTATTTACAGTATACCCGACACCCTTTTAATTATACGTAAACTAGGTATGCAAGCCAGAAAAACCATGTTTTATTGATTTCCTTTTGATTGTAATAATAATAGTTTTCATTCTCTTTCGTTATACGTAAACTACTTACATCCAAACCATCATATGCTTATTTTATTGTGTGTAAACTATGTAGGTCAGAAAACAACTGTCTTAGTAAATGTTGGTTCCTTTTACACAATCTATCCAATGATACCATATTTGACACCTGTTCCCATTTGCAATTTCAAAACTCACCCCCGTATACCTATGTCTGGTATGTTCGGGGGAATGGAATTACTACAAATTGATGACTCATATAGGGTATAGTTATCACAAATTTTTCACGAACCCCCCGTGTTGTGTTCTTTCTGTGAAAAAAGGGGTGATACGGGTGCTGTGAATCATTATATATATATATATATATNCCCCCCGTGTTGTGTTCTTTCTGTGAAAAAAGGGGTGATACGGGTGCTGTGAATCATTATATATATATATATATATTTATATATATACATATATTCACAAGTGTCAGAAATATTATGAAAATAGTTTACGAATTTGAAGATGTTGGCTTGTGTGCTGTTACATTAGTAGGACTGCTTTCACACACTAAACGACCTCTAATAAGTGCTATCAAGTTTTCTCATTATAGAGAAAATTAAATTTGAATTTGGAAATGAAAGTGACAAATAATCCGGGCATCTTTTTTTCTTCCATAATAAACACAANAAATGAAAGTGACAAATAATCCGGGCATCTTTTTTTCTTCCATAATAAACACAAAGCATCACAGGTATAATGTTCTGTTTATTTTCCAATTTTAATAGTATACTTTTACATCAAATACATTTATTACATGTTTCTGAAACCTGTTCTGATGTAGAATTATATAACAATTTCCATATAGATAGAACTTGACTGTTGCAAAAATCACTTTTCTCTTATAAAATTCTAATGGCTGCACTGAACAGGGTGTTATTGTACCAGCATGCTAACAATTCAATACCTTGCCAAACAAAGAAAGTTTTGTCTTATTAATTTACAGATTTAATTCAAAAATAGTTTCCCCCCCCCCCATCCCNAACATACAAGCATGCTACTTGTGTTACCAGCAAGTTACTGTACTGACTCACAATATAAACACACACATGCACAATCTTCAAAGGATTGCAACAAAATATCGCCACTGTATTAATGTGCTTGACCATAATATAAATACAACAAGCCATAGAAAATGAACTTTGCTATTGTTGAAAGCTACAAAAACCAGGCCCCCAAAATTAAAAAAATCCCCAAGTCATATTTTTGTTTCAAGGGTTTGTTAGACACACTGAAACCGATGTTGTGACATAGCTATTCCACAGATGTTTACTTGACTTGAGATGATGAAACCATGGTTGTTGTTACACAAATTGTGGTGTTTATCAATACAGTATTCAAAGCGCTGATGGCACTGGAGCTATACAAATTATGTAAAATGTCTTTCTCTTGTAAAACAGCGAGATTATTTTCTCACGTATGGAATCTACACATGTTCATCTACAGGCAGCATGAAGGTTATATTATTTATGAATTCAAATAAAACACTGCATCATTATTGTGCAGTATTATTGTTGAATAAAACTTGTACTATATATGTTTACAAATTTTGCAAATACAATAAAATTCACAAAATTTGCATGCAAGGGATGACAATTACTTAGTCTGTATCGTAACTAGATCCCTCTAACATAAGAAATTTACACGAGTTCTGATTTATGAAATTAACAGACACAATTTTTGTCTTGACTTCTTTGTTCCAGGCTCATTATTGTAAATTAACTCTTGTATACCATGTATCCTACACAGTCGAATCACATTATTATGACCACCTGCTAGCATCCAGAGTAATTGCCCTTCGCAGCACAGACAGCAGCTAGAGGAGCTGGCAGTGACTCAGTCAGGTGCTGTAGGTCTCCACGGGTATCTGGAGCCATGCTATCTGCAGTGCCTCCCATGACTGTTGAAGGGTGTGTGGCAGAGGAGACAGATGGCAACGATCAAGGTGGTCCCACAGATGTTCAATTGGTTTGAGATTGGGGCTGTTTGGGGGCCAGGGACAAACATTGAAGTCTTGTTCGTGCTGTTCCAACCACATGCGCACACTTCTAGCTATGTGGCAAGGCACGTTATTAAGCTGGAAGATCCCATCCACCTGAGGAAAGACAATCATCATGTACAGGTGGACGTGATCACCGAGGATGTATTCCTAACCAAATTGATCAAAAGTGCCTTCCACAAGGATGATGGGGCCTAGAGAATACCACGAGANCCGAGGATGTATTCCTAACCAAATTGATCAAAAGTGCCTTCCACAAGGATGATGGGGCCTAGAGAATACCACGAGAATATTCCCCAGACCAAAACACTGCCCCCACCGCCTTGTGTTTATCCAGTAATGAATGCAGGGTGTCGGTTCTCTGACGTTTCTCACCGGACACGCTGACGTCTCGTCGCCAATCAGCAGCTCTCCAGTCGCTATACTGTCAAGTAAATTCCAGTGGTTTTTGTTGATGCACCTGTGTTAGCGTGGGTGCAGTCACCCTCTGTCTACTCCGGAACCCCATTCTCTGAAAGGTTCGCTGAACTGTTGCAGTAGACACGCATCTGTATGCCCCCTGGTTCATTTGGACGATGAGCTGTTCCACTGTAGCGTGTCGGTTGGCATTCAGGCACTATCGTAGTCGACATTCACCTTGGACATTAATGGCACGTGGAGCTTCGTAGTTTTCATGACGATTATTCCCAAGGGTGCCATTCGTTCACTTACGATACACCTTTACCACAGAGGCACGTGAACAGTTCACAAACATTGCTGTTTCCAAAATGCTGCCCCCCTTGGCCCGAAAGCCGATGATCATCCCTTTTTGCAACTCTATTAAATTACTTCCCTTACCCATCACAGCAGGAAGCACAATGTGTAGAGCTAGTGTGTCGGTCGCAGTATATACCTGCTTCACCAGCCCACGTCACGGGCCATACGTCATGGACCACGCGCTGTAGATGGCACTTCTAGCAGGTGTTCATAATAATGTGATTCGACTGTGAATGTAGTTATATGATTTTCCCAATAATTTTATGTTCCCATGCAAAAAATTCAGCCATAGCTTTCTAAGTCTAGTCAGTGTCTATATATGGGTACTGAACAAGGTCGCGACATGCTAATGAGTTTAGGCAGCATACACTTTTAGAGTTGGCCAGCAGTTTCCTTCTTGCTTCTTTTCACAGGTTTATATTTCTTTTTAAGAGTGTACATTTTACAGGCTTTCATGTTCTTCATATATAAGTATTAGGGATTTAAATCTTTTATTTGCCTTATCAGGATCTTCTCGAGTCAGGTCTTGACTCTTGAGGTTGTGGTCTGTAAATCAATTTTAGGAAGAAACAAGGATGATTTAGAGTAGAATGTACTGTTGGCACATACTACTTAAGAGAATTGGTGCACTGTAAAAAAAACGGCCACGGTTCAGAATAAGCAGCAAATTGGCCGAAATGTTCAGTAAACGCATCCTTATCTTTCCTGTAAGCACAGTTCACTTGTGTACAACACAGAACGTGCAAACCCGAAAATCAGTGGTAAGACAACTGCCAAACGTGTAGGGTGTCGCCAGGTGTCACACTGCGGCCTGACATCTAGCTGTGTTTTCTGGAAGTTTGTGTGTCGCTGTCCCCCTATATTTTTTTTCCCTCCAGTGTTTTCTTCCAAGCACAATATTCTCGGGTCGGCGTGTTTTTTTTTCTCTCTTCTGTGCGTTTTTCCTTCCCACTACCATCGCGGCTCTGCTCTGGGCCGTGTGTGAACTAAAGTGCTGTATGGAGCCAAAAGGGAAAATGATGCTCTGAACGCTCAAAAAATGAGTAAACTTATCTTGCTGTTTCTGAGAAACTACATGTTCAAGCTGATTGAAATTTTGTAGGCTATTGTACTGTTTATTTCTTATCTTAATTAAAAAAAACACCCAAGGCAATAGGGAAAAAAAATTAAGTAAATGTATTATAATGTCCTGCAAAATTGTAGCCTTAAATGTAAAATGAGTAAAAACGTTTTGTTTTGAGAGATTGATGGTGCCAGCAGACAAAATGTGAAGGAAGAACTGAAATTTTACATGTGTCAAAATGTGAGATAAGACGTGTTACAGATTAATTCATTTAATTCACAGATTTATTTCAGTTTCGCAACATAACTAGCATGAATAAAATTGAAGACAANTTACAGATTAATTCATTTAATTCACAGATTTATTTCAGTTTCGCAACATAACTAGCATGAATAAAATTGAAGACAACCCACATTTTTTTTCATTTAACAAAAATGAATTAGCAATTTAACAAAATTATTATAATGAAATGAATAGGTTGTGGGACAACACCAAATTTGGAATGAAACTCAAATACACAGAAAACTCTTGCAAAACACAGCACAATAAATTGCAATGTACTAAAAATGTACACTCAAATATTAGGCTTCTTAAAACTTTGTGTGCCATATTCTACAATGAATTACAATTTAAAAGCAACAAATTACAAAATACTAATTCTAATAATTCCCACAACACTGTGTCTTTGGTGAAACTTGCAAAATTCATCTGTATGTTTCAAGTACAATTTTTTTTTTTTTAATTTAAATATTTCTGTGCTGTCTAAACAATATATGATGTTATAAACTCTGTGGCGATAATTCAACAATTAAACAAAGAGGTCAAGTCTAAGTCAAATAAACTAGGATACCTCATACTATATACCATATCCTAGGTAATGGACTAGGTCTTTTCTGTAAATAAGCAATGCAGGCTCAAAAAGTACAGGACCGTGAAGTCTAGCATGCTGTCAGAAATTACGGGAATTTTGCAGGTCCCTACTCATCACGTCATCAGAAAATATGTGTAACTGTCTGTGCTTTGTTTATCGTATTTATTTAATGCAATAAAGAATGGAGAAAATAAAGCAAAATCGTAAAACATAAAATAAAAATGTTATTTACAATAATAACATACAGTAGTGTGTGGCACATTTATGCACTCTATAGTCCTATTAAATGCAATTATTTTGAGGAGACAACAGCCTCAAAATTATCTCTATCCTATAAATTTAGTTTAGCTTGCCTCTACGTATGTAACTTAAATATAAATACATAATACATTTTGGAAAAAATCTGTTTGTATAACCCAGTTAAATATTTCTGAAAAAGGTAAAATTAAATTATTGTGAGNAATACATTTTGGAAAAAATCTGTTTGTATAACCCAGTTAAATATTTCTGAAAAAGGTAAAATTAAATTATTGTGAGGGTCAATTTGAAGACAATTTGTACCGTTAACAAACCAGTGAAGATAGTTTTTTGGATGAAATAGATTTTCTTCCTATTGGTACAATCTAACAAAAGGGTATAAAACATAGCATCAGTACAATATTTTATTATTTAGGGTGCTTTTAAAACTAATTTAGGAGGTAATATCTTTGGAATTTTGCCAATTCATGTTAATTGATCTTGTGTTGCCTTCGCTGCCTAAACATAGTTCGGGTCTCATTTACTATATAAGATATCGCTGCAATTAATATTGATATATTTATTTGCTTTATTATGATTCACTTTCACAAGTGGATACATGATTCCCTAAAANTATTGATATATTTATTTGCTTTATTATGATTCACTTTCACAAGTGGATACATGATTCCCTAAAATGGTTTCGTGACTTATGCTGTGTATGGTTTCTAAGGCAAAATAGAAAATATTAGGTCNGATACATGATTCCCTAAAATGGTTTCGTGACTTATGCTGTGTATGGTTTCTAAGGCAAAATAGAAAATATTAGGTCAGTTCTGTCAAAATGAAGTGACTCTGTAAACTTAAAGTTAACTGTTTGTTGTTATATTTATACTACGGCTGAAGTTNAGTTCTGTCAAAATGAAGTGACTCTGTAAACTTAAAGTTAACTGTTTGTTGTTATATTTATACTACGGCTGAAGTTATCTCTCTGCTGACGAAGCAGGGGCACACTGATGTCATGGCTTGACTGCTATTGTAAATTTTTATGAATAAAGTAGTTTTCATTAAGCTTAAGTGATATCCTCGACCGATGTAGGATTTCAAAAGTTAATCAATTCTTTGAGTATATCTTAACACAAGAACTAATATAGCACTTTCAAACAACTAAAGTTGGATCCAGAGAGAAGGGCTAAGAGGGACTTCATAATCCCCTTTCAGCAATGGTACATTTAAGACAATAAAAGTTTGTTTTTAAGTTTACAAATTAAATCAATACTAAAATTATTTATGCCTTGCATATCACAAATGTGCATGACTAAAGCATTGCTTCTTTGTGTAGTTATTTATAAAAAAAAGGCTGCCTTCTTTATGGAATCCTGTATCCGCCACTGAGAAACAACTACGCCCATGTGCATGTCATATAGAATTATTTAAAAGAATGACATACGNAATCCTGTATCCGCCACTGAGAAACAACTACGCCCATGTGCATGTCATATAGAATTATTTAAAAGAATGACATACGCCTAGCTGTGATAGTGACACATGACTTAATAGTCATTATGGATGTTGATCACTTACAGTACAGCTGATTGGATAAAGGTTCCACATGTAACATCGAGAGCGTCTGAGGTTTCCAGAATTTGAGGCAATAGTTCTTTGCGATCACTGGATTCTTCAGATGTTTTCCTGTAACGAAGAAAAATTTAATGTGATTAGACTGACAGTACTTGGGTGTGTGAATTGTAAGAAAAAATTCCATGCAATGATATACACTTAGAACTTAAAACTATTCACACTAGGGGTAAATTTTACGCATAACAAAAATGGTTTTCTTCATCTTCTTTTCCTTTTTTTGATCAGCACTCTGGCACATTTTGATCTTTTACATCTTTCGGAAGCTTTGATAAGAGCTCCTTTGTTAGGCATTACACTTGGCAATATTAAAAATTTTCTATCAAATAAATAATACTTGTTTTCCCAATACACCAAATTAAAAATGGCTTATAGCTGCCTAGCTTAAGTGCTAACTACTAGTTTGCTTACAAGCTGGGCAAAGAGAAACAAATATCTGTACTGTACAGGGCTAGCTGCGAAAGTAACCTTGAAATCAATACTACCCACTGTCCACTTACACTTTCTATGTAAAAACTGTTAGACATACACTTCCAAATAGTGTTTTTATTCCCATCCGAGATATGTTTGCAATGTATTCTTTCAAATGAGCGTACATCTAATTAATTTTTGTTTTTCCTCAAACAATGTAAACATCATTAAAACATTAATATATATATTAAATGGAATTTAAAATATCAATGTTTGCCTTTAGGAGTGACTTCAACATGCCACAGTTCATGTTATTTAAAAAAATCATTATATATCAACAGAAAGTATGTACGCACCAATACCCTTAATGACAATTTTTTTAATAAGAGGCTTTAATTAATCATTCCTTGCGTAGATTCCTAATATTTTTTTATGATATGATTCATATATCTCATGGACCTTTTGATTTACTTATTACAGCGTTATTACGTTTTGTGAACCATTTCATATTTAATTTACTAACGATGACTCATTTTTGCCACTTATTAACCTGCTTAAATGTTTATGTCGATATCTATTACTCATTCATTTCCTATGTATTTCCATGTAGTAATTAGCAATTTTAAACTATGTTTATAAAACATGACGCATGGAGATGGAACACTTGTGAGTTGCAAAAACATCAATATTATATTTCAGAATAATCACAGTATGTTTAATGTAGATGCATGTTTTCATTAATTTGTCAATAGGTTTATTACTAACCATAAATTTTTTGTTTGCAGCAAACAGAATTATGAAGTAGGCCTATAATGATTTAGTACTGGCTGGNGTGGACCTTTTGATTTACTAAATTGGGCTCTTGGTTTAGTAATAACTGACTTATTGTGGAACACCAACGATACAGTGTCACATTTCCTGTACCCCTCTCTGTTTTTCTCCCAAAAAAGTAAGGAATTTTCCAAAAATAGTACTTTTTTTTTTTTTTTTTTTTCGGAAATATATTTAAACACATGACAATATATTTTTAATTTTTCAAGCACCCCTTTTTTTGTGGCTACCATGGCATTTCAGTACGTATTTTATAATTTAAGATACATTTTATTACAGCGTTATTACGTTTCGTGAACCATTTCATATTTAATTTACTAACGATGACTCATTTTTGCCACTTATTAACCTGCTTAAATGTTTATGTCGATATCTATTACTCATTCATTTGCTATGTATTTCCATGTAGTAATTAGCAATTTTAAACTAAGTACAATGACTGCGTCCGTGTTTATAAAACATGACGCATGGATACACTATTGAGATGGAACACTTGTGAGTTGCAAAAACATCAATATTATATTTCAGAATAATCACAGCATGTTTAATGTAGATGCATGTTTTCATTATTACTAACCATAAATTTTTTGTTTGCAGCAAACAGAATTATGAAGTAGGCCTATAATGATTTAGTACTGGCTGGTAAGAGGAGTGCTTTACAGGAATTCTATTGACCCCTTTCTAAGGCGATTGAAATTGCTCTGGTTCAGCACAGTTCAAAATAAGGTCAGCTTGTAACTTAGTTTACACCTTGTATTAAATAAAAGTCCTGTAAAATATGCCTTTCTAGCAACTACATCGCTCATAATGTTACCATTTCACAAATAGAAGGAATGAAGCAAAGTGCTTGCAATAAAAGTAACAAAAAACCTTCAGGTGGAGTTAAGAGGTTTAGGCCACTCTAAACATGTTTTCAGAGTCGATGAGGGCGAAATGAGGTGGTATTGGAGCAGCGTCTGAATAAAAAAGGGGGGGGGTAAACAGTACATCCCATAGAAATCCTGCATTCAGGCACAATTTCCATATGCGAAAATCGGGGAGGGACTCTGTTGGGGATCGAACCCAGATCGCTTTGCTAGGATACAGGCACTGTTATTACTGTGGGCCCCCCTCCCCCCAACCTTCGGCAATGTCACACACATTGAACACCTGCTTGATAAAAATTCTGGGTCCCTTAAGCACTAAACAATTTTATTCAAAATCTAAATAAGTTACTTTACTATGGCATGCTTCATTATAATATTCTTTTTCTTGCATGAAAATAATAATTTAAATAATTATTCCTTGATTCTGTCACAGTACATCAATTTCCCTTAATTAAATTAAAGATGTAATGCATGTATCTTTCTCCAAAATGAAAATTAAATATAATAGAAACTCGTGGTTTGGGTCTGTTATGCACTTATACTCATAAATTAAGAATTTGTAATTTTATGCTTACTCTGATATTTCTGGAGTGCATCCACCAAGTCCCACTGCCGTGACTATCAAGAAATTCTGTAAACGATTGTTGTACCTCTTCATCCAGTACAACAGCACCATTTTCGCAAGATGATATTCTGTAATAACAAAAATATTAATGAAAACTATCACGGTAATACTTTCATTTTAAAATAACATTTCTTCTCATTGGAAACTTGTCTATAAATGATAAAATCATTAAAACCAAGACTAAAAACAAATAATTTGTCATACCTTTCTGTATAAGTGATAGATGTGTCGATAAACTGTTTGCATTATTTTCCCTTCTGATTTCTTGCCAATATTAGTTTGGTTTGCTTGCAAATTTTACTCTGCCATTTTCTTTTTTTTTAGGCATTATACCTTGTAGAATTTCAAATTAATTAAAATTCTTCCTGTACTGTAAAAAAAAAAAGTGTTGCAAAGTTGTTAATATAAAATAATAAGCTTCTGCCTGCTGCTTACGAACACTAGAAAACTGTGGAAGTAGCCCTAAACAATTGAAACCACTGCAACTTGTCACGCCACAGAACAGCAGTTTACNTGTGGAAGTAGCCCTAAACAATTGAAACCACTGCAACTTGTCACGCCACAGAACAGCAGTTTACATTTGGTAATAGTCTTGTAATGCTTATTTTGCCCCACCATAGGCGTGTTTTTTACAGCAAAAGTTGCAGTAGACTTTTCATCATAATACATGATCTAAGCTGGAAAATGTTTAAAACACGACCACAGTTAGGCTACTGTAAACTATAGAGGTTACCTGCACTTTTGTTCAGAAGGCAAATGTAATATGAAATCAAAAGGAATAGTAGTGAAACATTACAATGGACATCTTACAAATTATGTATAACAATAAATGTTTAGCAACAATGATCAACATCAGTATTTGTATAGGTACTAGAAACAAATATTAAATTTTAGAAGAAAACTAATGATCTTTAACTAAGAATGTGATCACAGAGGACACAGAACTACATCATTCAAATATGTTAGCTCTGTACGTGTTAACATTGTTTCCAAACTTTTTCCGATAGGAGACTCCTCCTGATCAAAGTAAAATGCATGTGTAAGTAAACCAGAATTATTATTTCNTCCAAACTTTTTCCGATAGGAGACTCCTCCTGATCAAAGTAAAATGCATGTGTAAGTAAACCAGAATTATTATTTTTCTCTCTCTTTCTCTTTCTCTCTCTCTCTCTCTCTTTCTCTCTCTTGCTCTCTCGCTCGCTCTCTCTCGCTCTCTGTGTGCTACTTTACATTGAAGTAAATGAACAGTGATGACAGATGGGATTTTCTGTATTCATCCTACTAATATTATAAATGCGAAAGTCTGTGTGTGTGTTTGTTACCACTCAGCTCCATAATGGCTGAACGAATTTTGATGAAATTTCATATGTAGGTACTTTAGGTCCTGTTATNTTCCAAACTTTTTCCGATAGGAGACTCCTCCTGATCAAAGTAAAATGCATGTGTAAGTAAACCAGAATTATTATTTCTCTCTCTCTCTCTCTCTCTCTCTCTTTCTCTCTCTCTCTCTCTCTTTCTCTCTCTTGCTCTCTCTCCCTCGCTCTCTGTGTGCTACTTTACATTGAAGTAAATGAACAGTGATGACAGATGGGATTTTCTGTATTCATCCTACTAATATTATAAATGCGAAAGTCTGTGTGTGTGTTTGTTACCAGTCAGCTCCATAATGGCTGAACGAATTTTGATGAAATTTCATATGTAGGTACTTTAGGTCCTGTTATAGGACATAGGGTACTTTTTATCCCTGTAAATTGTACGGTTACTGTGGAATAATAACAAAACGTAATTCTGCAATGGCTGTGAACGTGACCAAAATATATATNCTGTAAATTGTACGGTTACTGTGGAATAATAACAAAACGTAATTCTGCAATGGCTGTGAACGTGACCGAAATATATATATATTTTCTCTGGTGTCAGAGTTTATCAGATCACCCAAGGACCTCTGAAATGGCTTAACGACTGCTATCAATCAATAATAACCAGGACAGATTATTTAACGTGCCCTCCAAAGCTCGGAAGCGCTCAGATGTTATGCCACTAAACGGTCACCCGTCCAAATGTGTGCCGCTGGGAAAATTGCTTAACTTTGGTGATCCCTCAGCCAAGCACAAAAAGTAGTATCTAGGTACACTTTTTTCTAAAGCTACAACTTGATGAAACTCGCGTTTTGAATGTCATACATCGACGCTGGAAAGCGGAAATGGGGTAACTACGCGATAGTTGCACAGATACACTCCAAAAACAATACTCTACTTCTTGGCTATCGGGTAAAAAATATTTCCTTTCTTTTGGGTTGCCATAATCAGTTAAAAACGTAGGCCAACATAGTATAATTTTATAATTCTGTTTTCACATAAATGAATTGTCTTTTCCCAATTTATTTATTAGTGTATGACTGTAAAACTCAATTGTACCCAGGCGAAGCGGGGCTTTTTCGCTAGTTGAACTATATATAAAACCAGGTCAGATTTAAAATTTAGAAAAGTTGACAAAATTAAGGGATTGAAATGATTATATATAATTATAAGATTTTGTTTTAGGTTTGAAATTGAAATTTATAGTTTTTGTACTAATTTGCAAAGGTGTGGGAATGTATTTTACTTTGGTTATAGTTGAATTGAATAATTTTGAATAAGGCTGCCATAACATATTCATATTTACAAGTTCATTCAGTTTTTAGTGCAACTGCATTCCTATGATTAAGCAGAAGTGTGTAGATGCCGCAGCCATGAGCAGCTGAAAAATTTCTCAACTTTAACATGCTGCCAATAGATAAGCATGAGGATAATTATTTTGAAAGGGGCATATAAATAAAATTTGATGCTTTTTCTCTATTTTATACTATTTTATACACTACTCTCCCCCCCCCTCCCCCCTAACAAAAAAGTTTCCATAGTGATACTTTTCCCTCTGCACATTTGCAGAAATTATCATCAGCATATTACTTCATAATTTTTAAAATTAAAATATTTAAAATGCAGGAAAGATAATTACTCCATCAATAGCAGAAATGTTTGAAGATTTGCCAGAAAAAATTTTAAGTGATTTTGTTCAATAGTTTTTGATTGGTGACGAGTTTAGTTTGAAAGATTTTTCGGCAGCGCGAGGCAAACTATGGAAGTTTTCGCTTTCTTCCAACGTAGGAATAGGGGAGTAAACGCAGGTAGCCGGCTTCACCCTGCTGTGCAGCCTACCTTATACCATGTATTCTCCAGACTCAGTATCTCCTTTCCTTTCACTTCTACCTTTCCCCCCTCCCCCCGTCACCCCCATCCCTCCTCCTCTGTGAATAGATAACGGCAGAATGATGTGAGGAGGAATGAAGAAATAGTGCTTGGGTCTCCGGGAGGAGGGGATTTGGGGTTGGCAGCGTGGAGTTCGCCTACACGCCAGATTCGCTAGTTTACAGTGACTTCCATGGCACAGATCTGCAGATTTGAGAAGCTGTATGCACACTGTCGTAAAGCCCATTACAGAACACGTGTTTCAAATATTATCATAACCATACAAAACTACAATGTTTTTACCAAATAATATGGACGTTTCCATGCTTCAGCAACTGAAATCACGAGACTGAAATCAGCAAATTTCTTTGTGATAAAATTGTATAGAATTAATTTTATTGTAAATGCAACACACAAAATTTAAATTTGGTGTTATGTATTTCAAAATATTACTAGCACTATGTACTTAAATTTTTACAAAAAAAAATTTTTCATTCAACGCTTTCCTTTTTGTAGGTGGCAAAAAAATTAGCTTGTTCAGCAGTGTTTAATTAAAAATGATAAATTTCTAACTCTGTAAATTAAACATGGGTAAACTAAAAATTTGTTAATAAATGTAATATGCAATGTTTTATAATTTTTACATACATTTACCAATCCCCGCAGCTCCTCTTCTTTCTCTTATGAATAGCTTTCTAATTTAATTTTTTTAAATTACATAGTAGCATTTGTGTATACAGGGTTCCAGATTTTTAACCTGGTAATATTTTTTTTTAAATTTTATATCAAAATTTACTTTATAAACCCCTTTTCATCCCTCGCCCTGTTTTTACATTCCCAGTATTTATATTTTCCCATTTTTCGCACTTGTTTTTCTAGTACCCATTTATTTGCCTNGCCCTGTTTTTACATTCCCAGTATTTATATTTTCCCATTTTTCGCACTTGTTTTTCTAGTACCCATTTATTTGCCTCTAAGTTTAATGCATCGCTTTACTGAAAATTACCTTTCAGAAAAAATAGTTTTTCTGCTTTTTGCATTACATACAAAACATAAACAAAGTTAATAATGTTGCCAACTCCAGAGATAACAATGAATTTATGAAATTTCACTCTTATGCAACTTCGAATAGTGTGCCATTATCAGAACCACAATCGGAGCACAATGAATGCTGAAAAAGCAAGATGTCTGCAACATACAAATGTTATTGCCACTGTAAGCACTAGTGAAATTCGACTGTGCACCATGTTGGTACATTTGTTCATAATGTTTCACACATAGGTGTCTATGAAAATAGCCTTCAGCATTATAAACAAAGCATCTTAAACTATGTTTACAGCACCACCAGGACTAGTTTTTACAATATTTATGGAAGTTTAAAATAAATATTAAAAAATATGAAAGTCTGGTAAGTTTGGAGGAACTCATGTTGATCTGGCATAATACACTGGAGAGCCAAAAAAAACTGGTATAGGCGTGCGTATGCAAACAACAGAGATATGGAACCAATCAGAGTAATGCAATGCGGTCGGCAGAGCCTATATAAGACAACAAGCGTCTGGCAAAGTTGATAGATCTGTTACTGCTGCTACAATGGCAGGTTATAAAAATTTTAATGAATTTGAACGTGGCGCACGAGAGATGGGACATATCATCTCCGAGGTAGCGATAAAATTTGGATTTTCTCGTACGACCATTTCACAAGTGTACCGTGAATATCGAGAATCCGGTAAAACATCAAATCTTTAACATTGCTGCGGCCTGAAAAATATTGTGAATGAACGAGACGAACGACGACTGACGAGAATCATTAATGCACTGTCTGCACATTGGGAAAGAGTTTAACCGCGTCTAAAGTATGCTGGGGCATCAACAAGTGCCAATGTGCGACTTATTCAACGGACTATCATTAATATGGGCTTTCGGAGCCAAAGGCCCACTCGTGTACCGTTGTTGACTGCACGATACAAAGCCTTACGCCTCGCCTGGGCCCGCCAACACTGTCATTGGACTGTTGATGATTGGAAACACGTTGCCTGGTCTGACGAGTCTCGTTTCCAATTGTATAGGGCGGATGGACGTGTACGGGTATGGAGACATCCTCATGAATCCATGGACCCTACATGTCAACAAGGGACTGTTCAAGCTGGTGGAGGCTCTGTCATGGTATGGGGCGTGTGCAGTTGGCGTGAAATGGGACCCCTGATACATCTAGATACGACTCTAACAGGTGACAGATATGTAAGCATCCTGTCCGATCACCTGCACCCATTCATGTCCATTGTGCATTCCGACGGACGTGGACAATTCCAGCAGGACAATGCGACACCCCACACGTCGAGAGTTGCTACCAAGTGGCTCCAGGAACATTCTTCTGACTTTAGATACTGCCATTGGCCACCTAAATCGCAAGACATGAACATTATTGAACATATCTGGGATGCCTTGCAAAAATGCTGTTCCGAAGAGATCTCCACCGCCTCGCACTCCTATGAATTTGTGGACTGCACTGCANCCACCGCCTCGCACTCCTATGAATTTGTGGACTGCACTGCAGGATTCATGGTGTGGATTGCCTCCTGCATACCTTCAGACATTAGTCGAGTCCATGCCACGTTGTCTTGCGGCACTTCTGCGTGCTCGCGGGGGCCTTACACAATATTATGCAGGTGTGCCAGTTTTTTTGGCTCTTCTGTGTAGTTATAAAATTCCCATTGGTATGCTTAAAAACAGTAACATGGTTATAAAAAATGCTGTCCAGTGTGGATGGTAAGCAAAAAATGTACAAATATAGGAAAGGAGATAGATAATAGACGAAAGAATGGAAACTAAAATGAACTGGAAGATATTCATCTAGAGTAGTTATTTTGGGGCACATGCTGCAAATCTACCGTCAGTGGAACAATTTTGCAAAAAAAATGTGTATAACTGCTTCATGATTAGATATTGAAGGTTTTACTGCCTACATATTTGTATATATAAGCAGTTGAAGTTGCTAGTGGCGATTGTTTTGCAAACATTTTTGTACATATTTTGAGGTTAAATCTTGCATGTTAAGTCATAATTATCTAGAGAAAAGGTGGCTTAGTAACAACATTTCTGTAATATATATGTTTTCTCATTTATTTTTTTAAAAAAAATCCATAGTTAGTGTGTATTAAAGAAGAGAAGTATGACTAATAGAGACAAGGTAATTTGGATTAATTTTAAAGCTTTCCCTCAAGTTACATTTTCTGGCTTTTTGCACTTTTTTACTTTGTTTTATTGAAATGTGTAAAAAAAATGGGGTTATACTTAAACAAGAAGTTTGTAAAAGCACTAGTNTTTTTTACTTTGTTTTATTGAAATGTGTAAAAAAAATGGGGTTATACTTAAACAAGAAGTTTGTAAAAGCACTAGTTCCCATCATTTTTGATAATTTTAGAATTTCATGTTATTTAGTTGAGGTTTTGGGTGGTTTTGATAGTACAGTTTGATGTTTTTAAAATAATTAGTTAAGCAAAAGATATTTATTCTAAATGGTTAGCTATTTATAATCTTCCTACAAAATTTCCAGTAGCTGTTGCAACCATCTGTTTAGCATAGCATCATTTGCAGATACATGTTTTCAAAATGACTGGCCAGTAAGTAATGAAAATTCTGATAAAGTACTTGTGTTTGTCAATCATTTTTGACCTAAAATCAGAACATCTCTAATAGGTTTTTACAACTATTTAATAAATGTTCCAAAAGAATTATTAGAGTTGAAAAGCTACTTGCTTGCATAAGGTTGATTTAAAAATAAATTGACTAAAATTCTGGGTACTGATTACTTTGTGCATAAGAATTTTGCTTAAATCTGTTAATAGGTACAATAATTAGCTTCAAAAATTTTATTTTAAGGTCTACCATTTCTGATGTCATTACTGTTTTACCCAAAACAAACTTGCTTGTAAAGTTCCATTACACTACTTACTCATACATATAATTTGGCATACATCAGTTGAGTAAATACTAATAAATCTTCTTTTTTTTCAAGTGACTCTAAAAGAAAGAAATGTTGGACATTAAATGCCATTGGTTAATTTACTTCTCTTCTTAGCCTTTTTTCCAAAGGAAAGATAGGCTTATACAATGACCTGGTTGTCTGTCTGGAATGTATGTCGCCCCCTAATAACTTTTAAACCCAACCACCAAATTTAACCAAACTATTTCCATATTATATTTAGTAAAACATCACACTTTTATAGTTTTCAATCATACCGGGTACTTATTTTCAAAATTGCGACAAGTTTGGAATTTAGGCCGCTATATTATATCTTGGAACCAATTATTCAATTTAAACCAAATTTGGAACACAGGCGGTGAATTATATAAGCATTGGATTTAGGAAGCGATAATGGCATTAATCCACCATTTTGGAAGATAGCATAAATTGGAATAATAAATCTTTTCCATTATATCTTGGGAACTATTTAACTGATTTAAACCAAATTTGGTACATTGACAATGCATGATATAAGAATTTGAAATAAGAAACAGATAATGTTATTGGTCTGCCATTTTGTAAGGTCGTGCAAATTTTGTAAATAAAGCCTTTACAGATAGCTCGGAAACCATTTTACAGATTCAAACTAAATTTGGAACAATGACTGTAGATAAGCATTGAATTTAGGAAGCAATAATTGTATTAATCTGTTATTTTGGAAAATAGCACAAGTTGAAAAAATTAAAATTTTACTTTATATCTTGGGAACCATTTCACAAATTTACACGAAATTTAGTGTGTAGACAGTTTATAATGTAATCAGTAAATTAAGAAAGCTTTAATGTTTTTGGTGTGCCATTTTGTAAGTTGTCCAAGATGAATAAATAAATCTCTTATATTATATCTCATAATTTAAAGCCAAATTTGGTATGTGACAGTACAAAATGTAGGCATTTAAAAACAGATAATGTTATTGGACCTCTATTTTGGAAGATAGTGCAAATTTAATAAATAAATCTTATACATCTCTGGAACCATTTAACTGATTTAAACCAAATTTGGTACATTAACAGAGCATGATGTATGCATTGAATAGTGATAATGTTTTATATTGGCCATTTTCGAATACAGTGCAACATGAAAAAAATAATTTTTATGTTATATCTAGGTAACTACACAACCGATTATTGCCAAATTTGGCATGTATGTAATTTAAATGGCCAAGGCACTATTTTTAAAATATATATAAACACACGGTATGCACAAAATAATATGAACACCTGACATATACACAATATTTATTTATTAATAAGGTGTTGGGCCACCATTTGCTTTTAGAACAGCTGCAATTCTTCGCGCAATATCTTTGTAGAGTGTCTGAATAGTTTCCAACGGAATGTTGTCCCATTCTTGTACCAAAACATCCGCCAATTGCTTCAATGATGTTGGAGATGGAAATCTGCTCCTCACTCTCTGCTCTAAAACTCCCCATAACGGTTCAATTATGTAGAGGTCTGGCGATTGTTTGATGATATTCTGATGCTCCTCAAACCAAGACTGAACCTTTTTGTCTGTGTGTATGGGCGCATTATCATCTTGGAATATGGCAGTGTTTGGCAGCAATATGCTAGTCATAGTAAGAACTTCATCATTGAGGATGTCGAGATATTTATTTGCAGTAATCCGGCCTGTGATGTGAATGAGAGGACCAGCTGAATACCACCATATAGCCACCCAAATCATAACGGAACCTCCCCCATGCTTGACTGTAGGAAGCAGGCAGTCCGGATCGTAGGCTTCTTTTGGGGTTCTCCATACATAAACCCGGCCGTTTGTAGGAAACAATGTAAACTATGATTCATCGGAGCATACCACATTCTTCCAATCATCAAGTGTCCAGGTTTTATGATCGTGGCACCACTTCTTTTGCAGCTTAGCGTTGGTTTCCGTTATGAAGGGTTTCGCAATTGCAGCCCTTCCATGAGCTTTGTGGAGCTCTCGCCGTACTATTTTTGTCGAAACAGTATTACTCAAGTGAGTGTTGAGTTCTGCTGTCACTTTTGCCGCGGTAGTTTTATGTTGTCTGGCCACAATTTTTTTTAATGTTCGTCTGTCTCTGTCAGTTGACTTTGGGTTTTGCCCACTATTCCTCTTTGCCGATGATGTTTTACCATGTTTTGTGTATGCTGTCATTACCGTGGATACTGTCGCTCGTGAAACGTTAAACAATTCAGCTGTTTTCATCACAGACGCTCCCGCTAACCAAGCACTAACGATTTGCCCTCTTTCGATGTCTGAGATATCACACATTTCACCGATCGTTTGTTTTAACCATCGCATAACAAAGCGTATAATACACTGAAATATAACTTACAGGTCTTGGCACGTAAACTGTGCAATACATACACGTCACATTATTTACACGGAAGCAGTGTTGCCAGCATGCAACAAATTGCATAGTGTTCATATTATTTTGTCCATCATCTGTGTGCGTGTGTGTGTGTGTATATATATATATATGTTTTTTTATTTGCTATATATACCATATTGCTTGTCCTATTTCTACAAAAATGCTATACTGAAATTATTTTTTTCAAGCATCAATACACATCTTTTTTTGTACACCATTTTGCAAGATAGCATCACATGAAAATAAAATTTTAATCTTATATCTTTAGAAACGATCAACTGATTCGTAGCAACAACTATGGAAGGTCATGTTAACTGACATATTTTAGTGGATCAGGATATTTTCAAAATTGTGGCTATGTATTTCAAAATTGTGGCTATGTAATAAAAGTTAGAATACTATGCTATATCTATGAAACCATGTAATAAATTTCAACTTAACTTTGTATGTTGGCAGTATATATTACAATTATCAAATTTGTCTACCAGAGGCTGTCTTTTCCCCCATTTTGTAAGATAGTTCCACACAAATAAGTAAAGTTTTGTAATATCTTGGGAAACATTCAACTAATTCCTTCCAAATTTGGCAACCAAGTAGTACTGTGGTAGGCCATATAAATTGATAGGCTATGTTTTAATAGGACACAGTTCTTATTTTAAAAATAGTGCCTATATAAACATTTAGCATAGCATGCTATATCTACGAAACAATGTAACCATTTTTGACCTAACTTTGTATCCTGACAGTATTTACGCAACCATCAAATGAGCACATAAACTCATTTGTATGCCATTTTGGAAGATAGCACCACATGAAAAATATAATTGTTGAACCCTTTCTCTGGAAACTATTGACTGATACCCACAAAATTCACGCTACAAGTTATACTTACGTAGTCCGTATAACTTAAGCTGACATAAGGAGGTAGTNAATTCCTTCCAAATTTGGCAACCAAGTAGTACTGTGGTAGGCCATATAAATTGATAGGCTATGTTTTAATAGGACCCAGTTCTTATTTTAAAAATAGTGCCTATATAAACATTTAGCATAGCATGCTATATCTACGAAACAATGTAACCATTTTTGACCTAACTTTGTATCTTGACAGTATTTACGCAACCATCAAATGAGCACATAAACTCATTTGTATGCCATTTTGGAAGATAGCACCACATGAAAAATATAATTGTTGAACCCTTTCTCTGGAAACTATTAANTTTGGAAGATAGCACCACATGAAAAATATAATTGTTGAACCCTTTCTCTGGAAACTATTGACTGATACCCACAAAATTCACGCTACAAGTTATACTTACGTAGTCCGTATAACTTAAGCTGACATAAGGAGGTAGTTACATATCTTCAAAACCACAGCACTGTAAATATTTTATGTCAGTGTGCCACATGTCCCAAACAATTTCAACCAACTTAATAGGCAACAGTAAATATTACAAGCATAAAATGTGCCAATAAATATCCGTATTGTTCTCTATGGTAATGAAGATACCACATGCAAAAATTTAGCTTTTTTGTCAATTGTCTGGGACCAATCAACTGATTCCCACTGAATGGTAGTCCATATATAAGTTTATTATATCTATTATATAATTCGAAATATTTTATTATCTATTAGAATCATTAGATATGCCTATACAGAGCCTGTTTTTGGATGTTTTGTACAATAGCACCAAATGAGAAACTAAAGCTTTTATGCCATATCTCTGAAGCCAGTCATGTTACTTCCACCAACACAAGTATTGTTATGGTAGGCCATGAAAACCTACATGATTTAAGTGTCTCACACACTTGTTTTCAAAATTATATCCCTGTAAATATTTGAATTTTATTATCCTAGTCTACAAAAACTGTTGACTGATTACTATCAAAGTTCATGTTCCAAATCCTACCTCTGAGATGTATTTGGCTGCACAACAGCTTACAGGACTAGGTTTTGTTTTCGAGTCCCAGGTAAGGCACAACTGTATTTGTTAGTTTTGCATTTGTTTCTGGTTGCATCTTTAATGATATCACTGTGAACGAGACATCAAGACCCTCCTACCATCTAACCTTTTAATAACTTCATCAAAATTATTTGTATCCGAGTAAAGGAAAGTAGGCTCATTAGTTATATTGATGACTTCTTGTTAAATACTGTTATCATGTCAAGTTTCATTCACACTGACTGCATGGTTTGTAACATAATATATAGCAACAAAAAGCTTGAAATAAGTACATTTGTAGATGATTATTCACTACCACTAGATGTTCTTACTATGACTGTATGGAGTTTGATCAAATGTGGTTTTGGCATTCAAAAGTTATTATGAAGAGGCATGTATATATATGCTTGGGTTATTTTATGCCAAAACATTTAATTTCAAAATATGATCGTACTTTAACATCTCGGACTATGCAAATTTTTCTCAAATAGAGATGCCCATAAAACTACCATAAATTAATGTTTTTGCAATTTTTGTTGATGTGCATTAGCTAACTGAAATAGCAATAATTCAATCAATTTTCAAACCATCGAGCTCATTAAGATGCAAAATATAAAACAATTTTTTTTTTATGAACCATGCAAATATAATTGGCCTGTAATGCAAGTTTTTCAGATATTACAAATTTTACAATTGTTNTTGTCTGGGACCAATCAACTGATTCCCACTGAATGGTAGTCCATATATAAGTTTATTATATCTATTATATAATTCAAAATATTTTATTATCTATTAGAATCATTAGATATGCCTATACAGAGCCTGTTTTTGGATGTTTTGTACAATAGCACCAAATGAGAAACTAAAGCTTTTATGCCATATCTCTGAAACCAGTCATGTTACTTCCACCAACACAAGTATTGTTATGGTAGGCCATGAAAACCTACATGATTTAAGTGTCTCACACACTTGTTTTCAAAATTATATCCCTGTAAATATTTGAATTTTATTATCCTAGTCTACAAAAACTGTTGACTGATTACTATCAAAGTTCATGTTCCAAATCCTACCTCTGAGATGTATTTGGCTGCACAACAGCTTACAGGACTAGGTTTTGTTTTCGAGTCCCAGGTAAGGCACAACTGTATTTGTTAGTTTTGCATTTGTTTCTGGTTGCATCTTTAATGATATCACTGTGAACGAGACATCAAGACCCTCCTACCATCTAACCTTTTAATAACTTCATCAAAATTATTTGTATCCGAGTAAAGGAAAGTAGGCTCATTAGTTATATTGATGACTTCTTGTTAAATACTGTTATCATGTCAAGTTTCATTCACACTGACTGTATGGTTTGTAACATAATATATAGCAACAAAAAGCTTGAAATAAGTTCATTTGTAGATGATTATTCACTACCATTAGATGTTCTTACTATGACTGTATGGAGTTTGATCAAATGTGGTGTTGGCATTCAAAAGTTATTATGAAGAGGCATGGGTTATTGGGTTATTTTATGCCAAAACATTTAATTTCAAAATATGATCGTACTTTAACATCTCGGACTATGCAAATTTTTCTCAAATAGAGATGCCCATAAAACTACCATAAATTAATGTTTTTGCAATTTTTGTTGATGTGCATTAGCTAACTGAAATAGCAATAATTCAATCAATTTTTAAACCATCGGGCTCATTAAGATGCAAAATATAAAACAATTTTTTTTTATGAACCATGCAAATATAATTGGCCTGTAATGCAAGTTTTTCAGATATTACAAATTTTACAATTGTTCATAAGATACAAATATCACGTCATTGAAATTTTTTTGAGAATCATCTTAGCATATACTAAATGCAGTAAAAAAATTAAAAGTGTACTTATTGAGGAACTGATTTTTTCATTTTTCAAGTTATTGAACTTGCAAGCAGAACTTTAAATAATCTATGAAAATTATGAACATGTGTAAAAAAATGTATAGGAACTGAAAAAATAAACTGCCGACTCACAAACAGTGTAAGATACAGTAATATTTATACAGCTTTACTTGTAGAGCTATGTTCATATTTCTCTACATTGGTTTTTATTCATATTGTCTTGAATTTGGCACTCAACAGCATATGTTGGGGTGTCTTGTAAGAAAAGGGTCAGGTACATCTCTGACAATGTTTTGATATGCCATCCAACAAAGTTCTCTTAACCTGGCCTGTAAAATTTATTTAAAGGCTCATTAAGGTGCATTCAGTCTAGCATGCATCTGTGTCTTTGTTCTTTGTTACTTTTATTATCAACCAATTTTTATTGTGAAAAGCTGCATAACTAACAAAGAAAAGTCTCTCAGCTTTAAGTTTGTAAACATATTGTCATAAGCAGCTCAGAGGCATATCTGATTTCATGAGGAAGGGAGGTCTTAATAAAAACAACTAAACATACTTTAATAATTGTAATTTATTATGCTATAAAAATACACACAGCTCTTATTTACAACATTTAACTTTCTATCTACTGTTAACACTTTTTATTTTTATTCCCAGCGAGTGGAATATGTAATGCCAATCTCAATTCTCATTAAAGTCCTTATTACTGTCTTTATACTAGCTACATTCCCTTAATACACACTTATTATTTACACGTATGCAATCAATCAAACTGTCTATTGCCATCATTCCAAATGTCTTGTCACACATCCAATCCCACTTTCCCACAGTCTCATGAATCAGTTTCACTTTCACTGTACCGATCCTCACAGTTCCTGGTCACTGTCATCGTTGCTGCTCATCACTTTACTGGCCCTGCACACCTAGTGCTTAAGGTCATACAATGCTCCAGAATCTCAATAAGTAGGCCTGTCAACCTTATTNTGGCGCCTCACGCCACAGAACAGATTACAACACCTACGTCCAAACCTCAGCTTTGGCAGGTGTCAAGACTGACGGGCGGGACTATTGAACTTGATGTGTTAGTGTGACATTTGGAATGCTGGCAATAGACAGATTCAATATGCGTAAATAATGAGTGTGAATTAAGTGACTGTAACAAATATAGACATTGATAAAGACTTAATTAGATTTGAGATACAAATTAATTATTGCATTCGCCAAGAAAAACAAGAATAATACCACTATTACTGTTTATTAACGTCTATGTATTATACACAAGCCCTACATGACCAACAATATGCAAATTGCCAGTAGTATCAATCAATTTTCTATAAAATCATATTTGATCACCAAGCTGAAACTTCATCTTCTTGTGAGATAACAGAACAGATGATGAATAAATATTAATTATAGCAGTATGATTAATAAAACCTTCATGTACTATCACTGATTTCCAACAAATTATGTCCCGTGGATCAAATTTAAACATACTGGTAAACATCAGGTTATTATGAAATTTATGGAAAAAATCACAATTCCAAAAGTTGACTTCAAGCTTTAACTGACCCAAGGATAGATAGTTTAATGTTATAAATAATAGGTGTGTGCATAAATTAACAATCAAAT
This sequence comes from Clitarchus hookeri, assembly GCA_002778355.1. Taxonomy (NCBI): domain Eukaryota; kingdom Metazoa; phylum Arthropoda; class Insecta; order Phasmatodea; family Phasmatidae; genus Clitarchus; species Clitarchus hookeri. Next base: position 534,213 of record NQII01000603.1, read on the forward strand.
TTAGTTCTTTTATTTTTATTAAGACACCACTATCCTTACAAACTCTGATATGCCTCTGTTATCTTGTAACTATATTTCAAACACTGATGTTTAAAGTGTACTAGGCTTATCAATGTCTCTTTTAGAGGCTTTCAAAACATTTATAAGATGTTTGTTAAAAAATAATATGTAATTTACACTGTATGTTTTAGAATAAATTTTTTAATGATTGGGTTTTTTGGTGATTATAATTCATAAGGCATCGTGTTCAGTGCTTGATTTGACTCATAATATCCAAACAGTTTATAGGGTTACCAGATGTGTGGTATTCAAAATGAGGTCATGTTCAAGTAACTACCATTTAAAAAAAAAAGAGACACTTGCAAGAAAATTATACAAAGAAAGAGGATACATAATTTTATAATGGAAATACACAGAATTAGTTTATTATGTCGTAGGTCAGTTAAAAATGTATTACGTTCAAAATTATGTTAAGTAATACAAAATATTATTTTTGCAACCAGATAAAGTGATGATCATGTTCACTCAGACTACGAAACTCAATTCCATTTAGTTTGTAGGTATTGCAGAATATTTTGCAAGCAAATAATATAGAAGTATTCACACAAAAAAACAGTTAGTTGTATATAAACACGGGACACAATGATGTTAATTGACAGTTAATCAGTCTTGCACAGCTGAGGTTCAGATACATTTTGATCGTATTTTCTTTAACGGTTTAATTTGTTCAAACGGGTTTCTATACTATTTAATTTGTTCAAACGGGTTTCTATTTCCTAGCAAATAATAACATTTTGAATAAATCAGGCACTTCTCAACTTAGACAGTCAGGAAATATGAGTGTTGATAAAGGTAAAATAATCACGTAATATTCTCCAAAAAGTTTGCACTTTAGCGGGAAGTTCGTTGGCACCGTTACTAAATGTTTAATGACATTTTAAAAACCCACAACAAAGTAAAACTTTGCTGTATTTCACTTTTATCAGAAAAGAGGACTTTTGATTTTTTTGTAAAACCCGGCCAGACAGTTTACAAAGCCTCAGAAAAAGGACATATCCGGGTAAAAGAGGACCTCTCATAACCCTAACCAAGAATCCACATAGTGCCATAATTCTTTCTGTGCATGAAGTGTGGCATAACAAACATTAAAGTTGTAAGCCCACAATAAAGTTAGTATAGTAAGCACTAGTCGTAAGCTGTACAAATTTCAATAATTGTTTATTTAAAAGGCAGCATGTGTTGTGACAAAGTCCTGTGACATTGAAAATATTTATAGTATTTTCTGGGTGAGGGTTGTGTATTTGTTTTGTGTTCTTATAACAACTATTTTGTGTGTTTGTAAGCCCACTATGAAAATGTGACACGGACATACCAAAAACCTTATTATTTGTGTTAACCTAAGTTGGGCTATTCACAGGATACAAACACAAATGTGTAATCAAAGTGTGTAACTGAAAACATTAATTTGAATCCCAAAGAAACTGTTTTTAACAATTCTTTACAGGATTTTTTTTTTTTTTTTTGGTGATTGTCACTGCATGGTAACTAAATCTCTAAATCGCCTGATTTCACCTTATGCCTGTATTTTAAGTATTGAAGAATGGCTCACTATAATACTTTTTTTGCTTGCCAATATGCGATTGTATTGGCTCAGACTCTGCAAGTATTTAGAATGTCGTCACAGGAACAAAGAAGTCCTAAATGGCAGGTTTTATTTATAATTTCAGATATTGTTACAAATTGCTAGATGATGAAAACCTTTGCTGAGTAAATTGAGTGCCTTGGCATGCTGACAGTAAATTGGTATTCTTGGACAAAATATGATTTTTAGTAAAACCATTTGTAAGTATACCACTTAAATTTAATTTCCGTCATTTGTAGAGTCTGGATGAAGCAACTCGTGCAAAGGAGCTAAGTTTCCCTTTATTGTTCTACTCATTAAAACAAATTCTTCAAAAAAGTTATAATTGATTGCATTAAATCTAACAATGCCACACTTGAGTATGCATGAAGAACATGTAAATATTGAAACTTACATGGCAGTGCTTGCATATCATAGTTTGGTTGACACCTCACTGTGGATGGATATGTTAGTAAAACAGCTGTAAGTTTAATAAGGTTATGTAATGTATTTTGACTAAACTAGCAAAAGTGAAACCTCTCACCATTACATTAAAAGATCAAACACAGTAAATTCTGCATGTAATGATCTGAGTAAAAAACATATATTATGTTTTGTGTTATTAGGGTAAAGTTACAGGGATCGAAGTAGTTTACATGCACCCATCCATCCAAAGTAGTAGCTCACATGACACATACCATATATTGTATATACACTGAGGTGACAAAAGTCATGGGATAGCAATATGCAAATATACAGATGGCAGTACAGTAGAGCACCCCTCAACCGGAATCGTTGGGGGAAGGGCTATTCCGGTTGAGGGAAAATTCCGGTTAAGGGAAATGAGGGTGGGGTGGTGTGAAAAATAACACATTTTTATTCTGAACTCGTGTATATGTGGCACATAATTTTAACTTAATAAATCGACGAGTGTAAATTATTAGTTTTATCCTTAAAGTTACAAAACCATTAAAAAAAACACTACGTTCTGTTTATGAAATGTGAGTCGTAAAACTCCCGGCGCTACGTTAATGACCTTCATTCTCAACCTTCTAGCAGGGTTCTTATATCTTCACGGGGCGCGTGTCTGCCTGAGTAAGCGAGATCTGAATATCATGTTAGTGTTTGTGTTGACGGGGTGCGGGTTATTTACGAGATATTGTCATAAAAAAATGTTCCCCCCTAANAATTATTGCATTCGCCAAGAAAAACAAGAATAATACCACTATTACTGTTTATTAACGTCTATGTATTATACACAAACTCTACATGACCAACAATATGCAAATTGCCAGTAGTATCAATCAATTTTCTATAAAATCATATTTGATCACCAAGCTGAAACTTCATCTTCTTGTGAGATAACAAAACAGATGATGAATNAATTTTCTATAAAATCATATTTGATCACCAAGCTGAAACTTCATCTTCTTGTGAGATAACAGAACAGATGATGAATAAATATTAATTATAGCAGTATGATTAATAAAACCTTCATGTACTATCACTGATTTCCAACAAATTATGTCCCGTGGATCAAATTTAAACATACTGGTAAACATCAGGTTATTATGAAATTTATGGAAAAAATCACAATTCCAAAAGTTGACTTCAAGCTTTAACTGACCCAAGGATAGATAGTTTAATGTTATAAATGATAGGTGTGTGCATAAATTAAAAATCAAATTTAGTTCTTTTATTTTTATTAAGACACCACTATCCTTACAAACTCTGATATGCCTCTGTTATCTTGTAACTATATTTCAAACACTGATGTTTAAAGTGTACTAGGCTTATCAATGTTGACGGGGTGCGGGTTATTTACGAGATATTGTCATAAAAAAATGTTCCCCCCTAACCAAGTTCAGAATTTTGTCAACGAACAATACGTTCTAATGTTTTAACTTAGTTTCTAAGGAAGTCAAAAAAATAATAAGAAATGAATAGCTCATCACGTGTGTTTAAACGCGTATGTGTCGCACGCAGCATACTTCAGTCTGCCTGTCTTCGACTGTTCTGCTTTGTATCACCTCTAGCCGCCTTTCAGCTTGCGCATTTCTTTTCTCTTTTTTCTTTCACCCTCTCGCTTAGCGTGCTTCCTTTCAACCACCACCACCACCCCTCCCCTCTGCACCAACAACAACAGCCATCCAGCACCAAGCAAGCTTGCTCGGTCCCTTTCTTTTTTTTCTCCCTCCTCCGACCTCTTTTCTGTTTGTCTCGCTCTCTCTCTCACTCTCTGGTTGAATGAGTCAGCCAGCAGTAGCTGTGTGTGTGTGATGCCACACGCACACTTGCACCATACCTTTGCCTGCTCGACAACAGCCGGCGGAGCTGGCAGACTACGCACGCCGCACATGTTCCGCAATTTAAACGCAGTGTTGAGGCATTTTGACATAAATACAAACATTTTATTTACACGGAATACTGCGCTGTTAATACTTTTCAGCAGGCAGCGTGGCAACGATAACATTCAATGGCAAATTTATTAGTTTGACGTTGCCATAGTTTGCTGTTGCCGCACTAGCATGATGAGGCCCGGCAATATTTACGGGAATACAAAAATTCAGTGCAGCCTGTACTTGAAATATTAATTATACCCAATTTTTCTTCAAAAACTTCTGGTGCTGTCTATACACGCCAAAATACGGCACCTATACACTAACACGTTAGAACACTAAATTCTGAAAGTGTCACCGCTAAAACCAACGGCAAATGTCGCACATTGCCATTAGTCACTGTCACTTGTGTCATTATGCAGCTTGTTTACCACCTAACGTGCATGTACAGTCTGGTGTGAGCAACGAAAGACCTCTTGCGAGCGTGGGAAAGTTATGGCACAACTTTGCGACGTTTGAATTTTTTTTTTTGGAAAATTAGTTCCGGATAAGGGGAGTTCCTTTCGAGGGAATTCCGGTTAAGGGGTGCTCTACTGTAGTATCGCGTACAAAATGTTTAAATGGGCTTTCATTTGTAGTCAAGTGATTCATGTGAAAAGGTTTCTGACATGATTATGGCCGCACAACGGGAATTAACAAACTTTCAACGCGGAATGGTAGTTGGAGCTAAGACACATGGGACATTCCATTTCGGAAATGGTTAGGGAATTCAACATTCCGAATTCAACATTCCGAATTCAACAGTGTTAAGAGTGTGCCGAGAATACCTAATTTCAGGCATAACCTCCCACCATGGACAACGCAGTGGCCGACCGCCTACACTTAATGACCGAGACCAACGACGTGTGCGCAGAATGGCAAGTTTTAACAGACAAGCAACACTGCATGAAATAACCACAGGAATCAATGTGGTACGTACGACGGACGTGTCCATTAGGACNTGGTAGTTGGAGCTAAGACACATGGGACATTCCATTTCGGAAATGGTTAGGGAATTCAACATTCCGAATTCAACAGTGTTAAGAGTGTGCCGAGAATACCTAATTTCAGGCATAATCTCCCACCATGGACAACGCAGTGGCCAACCGCCTGCACTTAATGACCGAGACCAACGACGTGTGCGCAGAATGGCAAGTGTNCAGACAAGCAACACTGCGTGAAATAACCGCAGGAATCAATGTGGTACGTACGACGGACGTGTCCATTAGGACAGTGCGGCGAACTTTGACTGTATTGGACTATGCCAGCAGAAGACTGACTCGAGTGCCTTTACTAACAGCACGACATCGCTTGAAGCGATGGGCTTGTGACCATATCGGTTGGACCCTAGACAACTGGAAAACCGTGGCTTGGTCAGATGAGTCCCGATTTCAGTTGGTAAGAGCTGATGGTAGTGTTCAAGTGTAGCGCAGACCCCACGAATCCATGGACCCAAGTTGTCAACAAGGAACTGTGCAAGCTGGTGGTGGCTCCATAATGGTGTGGGCTGTTTTTACATGGAATGGACTGGGTCCTCTGGTCCAACTGAACCAATCATTGACTGGAAAGGATTATGCTCAGCTACTTGGAGACTACTTGCAGCCATTCATGGACTTCGTGTACCCAAACAACGATGGAATTTTTATGGATGACAGTGTGCCATGTCACTGGGCCACAACTGTTCACGATTGGTTTGAAGAACATTCTGGACAATTCCAGCTAATTATTTGGCCACCAAGATCGCCCGACATGAATCCCATTGAAAATTTATGGGACATAATCGAGAAGTCAGTTTGTGCACTTTCGAAATTATGGATGTCAATAGAGGCAGCATGGCTCAATATTTCTGCCGGGGACTTCCAACGACTTGTTGAGTCCATGCCACATTGAGTTACTGCAATTTGCCGGGCAAAAGGAGGTCCGACGCGATATTGGGAGGTATCCCATGACTTTTGTCGCCTCAGTGTACTTGTGTATGTACGTTGTTAAATAATTTTGTTAGCCAAATATATTAATTGTGACTAAAGAAAAATTGTGATTTTGAAATATTATAATATGNTTGTTAAATAATTTTGTTAGCCAAATATATTAATTGTGACTAAAGAAAAATTGTGATTTTGAAATATTATAATATGGTCTAATTGCTTTAAATGTAACTCTCTAAAGTAGTTGAATTAGTTTTCACTTACAACATGATGAATAATGTTGAAAATCAGTCCCTGGGCCGGGGAAATTGGGAAATAGTGGGAGAAATCTCTTTAACAACTATAGGGTTCCTGAATAAAATGCCAGGTATGCACATAACAGTTTAATATACCGTTTTCTTGCTTAATTAAAAATCAATGCATTTGGCAATGAAAATATTCATACCGTACAATTCACATTAATAATAATTCATGAATTATTCATATAATCTGTCAAGAATATTTCATTTTTATTGCCTGTAAAATAACTTTTATTTCTGGCTGGGTTGATAATTTGTCAATATAAGTGCCTAAGTTTTTTTAAATCAGCAATACATTTATTCATAGTAGTCGTGGAAACAAGACACTTGTTTATATATGCCACATTCATTTACGTTCAACACAGCGGAAATCTCTGACGAATTTATAATTTCTGGCACATATAAACAAAAAAATTTTCTAAGAGAAAAAAGCAAACAATACAATTACCTTACTTTTTACGAAAAAAGTATTTCAGTTTGTTGATAGCAATAAGAAATAAAATGCATATAATTTGCTTCAAATAAAAAGATTTAAATGCTGTTGTTTTTATGCAACTGGTTTTATTTGCTTAGTCATCATTTTTGATGAATATAAATAATTTTATCGCATTAGTTGGGTTTACTATTTTATCTAGGCAAACCACATGCANTCATCATTTTTGATGAATATAAATAATTTTATCGCATTAGTTGGGTTTACTATTTTATCTAGGCAAACCACATGCAAGACAATTTTTCATTATTCGACTCTCACAAAACGCCATATGTCAGTTTACACCCTCAAGAGTGAAAATTCAACAAACATTTTGCAAGTTCTTTGGAAATTGGATTTTAAAATTTGAAATGTTATNACACCCTCAAGAGTGAAAATTCAACAAACATTTTGCAAGTTCTTTGGAAATTGGATTTTAAAATTTGAAATGTTATTGTTGACAAATGTACTGAAATATAGATTCCTCTCATTTGTAACAGCATGTGCGACATGTTTACTGTAAACAGTAGTAATAAAAAATTTAATATGTTAACATGTATAATAATAATTTTTCATTTCATCTATAAAACATGCATATGGNCAGTAGTAATAAAAAATTAAATATGTTAACATGTATAATAATAATTTTTCATTTCATCTATAAAACATGCATATGAAAAAGACAAATGATAATGACAAGCCATCATTATGCTGCATTATTTCATAATTTATTTACATTAATAAACATATTNGAAAAAGACAAATGATAATGACAAGCCATCATTATGCTGCATTATTTCATAATTTATTTACATTAATAAACATATTATTACTGTTTTATAAACAAAAATTTATTGCAGTTAAAAAAGTGTTATCTTATTGATGTCATTTGATACATAACATGCACCTACATTCATTTTCATTTTCAAGCGAGCACAGTTTGTGAAATATGTTAGTGCACATTAGTCTAGTGTGTCTCCTATACAGATATAAACACAATATTACAAAATCTATTAAAATGAAAAAAGGTTAGTGATTTTGTTGTCCTACTGTAGAAACAGAACACCTCTAGATTCACTGTCAGGCAACCACTGTCTTTGAAATATGGTAATGTAGAATAATCAAGTCTCTGCTTTCTGATATGATATTACTGTTTATAAACAAATTAAATTGCAAGTAAAATAGTATCTTCCAGATTAAGCTGTCATTTCATATATAAAATGGAACACAGGTAAACACACGAACTCTTAAATATGGTTATGTAAAATAATTTATTCATCTCTTGCTCGAGTACTGTGTGTTTTAGATACAAAGTACAATTTTTGCATCATCTTCATAGTAATTTTTCAAGAGCGTCATGTCTTTGTACTTAGTTTTTTTATAAGAATGATCTCTTCATATAAATGTCGAGAAAACCTAAATACACCAGGTTGAAGATCATGTGTAGGCTGCTTGTTTGGTGCAACCACTACTGCAGTCTCATTGTCACCACTGTATGTAAGTTAATATTGATTGAGGCTTGGATAATCAGGGTGTCTACTGTTCACGGAAGTCCCAGAAAAGTAGCGTAATTTAGGACAGGGTCACGGAAGTCCCGGAAGACTCACGGTAGTTGGGATGAGGTCATAGATTTTTTTGTGCAACACCAAAATTTGTTGCAGTTCACTAACACTGCAAGAGTATCTGGTAACATCCCCCTCTTTTTTTCCCCTCAACAGAGACACTGCTGGAATGTCTCTCTTTCTTGCCTTCCCCTCCCTCCGTCCAACAATCACGGAGTGGTTTCTTTGTCAAGCCAACTGCCCTTTTCCCTTGGAGGAGGAGGAGAAGAACCATATCAGTCGACAGCCAGCCGNTGGTTTCTTTGTCAAGCCAACTGCCCTTTTCCCTTGGAGGAGGAGGAGAAGAACCATATCAGTCGACAGCCAGCCGGTAATATTACCAAATATATTAGAATTATTGTGTATGCACGAGAACAGTGGGATCATTGACAACAAGCTGGTACCAAATATACGAGAATTATTGTGTATGTATGATTATTGTCAATTTAATATAAGTAAGGTAAAATGTGACAGACAATATGACCAACCTATACAGTATGTAAACAGTAAATGCTCTCCTTTGCAAAGTATTGTATCAGTTGATGAATTGCTGCAGGATGTATGTTGTTAAGTTGGTTATTTTGATGATAGCTTTGGTGGAAAATAGTATGTACTTAGAACTAAAACTTTTAATTTAAAGCATTAATTATACTTACAACATGTATGGTGTTATGTTTTTAAAGCAATATTCAATTTTTCTGGCTTTTAGTGAATTGACTTTAAAATACATGTAGCAGTTATGACGGAGTATGTCGACACGAACAATGAAACGTTTCCGGTCATGTTTCCAGCCCGGTGAACGCCATTGTGTTTATACAAGTACCTTGTTGGTGTTGTCAGAATATTTTATCAATAGTAAATTATTTTTTAATGTGTTTTCATTAAGCATAGTTGGTTGTAGGTACCATCTTAGTGCGTTTTCTTGATTGAAATGTAACATTATGGACACGTGTTTACAGCTTCGTAAAACTGCTCGTTCCCCCATTTTCCTTAACCACTGTCTGCAATGAAGCGACACAAAATATAATTTACGTTTCTATATTTAAGTTTGTTGATTTCAGGAAATGTCCGAAGTGTTGATTTTATTGAATGATTCTGCAAATAAATTACTTAATATCAGTGAGGAACAAACGTAATTTTAGTGAAGTATTTGTGCAAGGATTTCCATAGAAAAACAAGTATTCAAGAGGTTGCAAATTGCAAACAGTAAGTTCTCGTGTTTTGCAAATATTGTATTTCTAAACCGTTACTATAATGTTTGATATGCACGTGGTTTAAAAAGGCTGCACTTTCAACTCTTTTGTAGTTTTAAATAATATTTNATATATATATATATATGCATTTTAGGCTGTGTAGGATACCAATCTTTTAATAATAAGTGCCAAGAATTCAGTTAAATAATTTTCAATTTAAATTGAATTTACAGTTAGAAGAGAAATTTCACCAAAATTTGTAGGAAAAGGTCCCCAAAAGTAATTAAAAAGTCACAGATTTGTGTAAAAGAAGATCAGTAGACACACTGATAATCATGTGTGATGACCATACTTTTTATAGACCTTTGTAGGAAATAGGACTTTATAGTATATAAGGGGGTCAAGAATTTGGTTCATGCTAGAAATACGCAATGACTGTCGCAAGAAACAACATTGAATGGTTGTGGTTTTACAGGTGCTTTAAAAATTACACAGACCAACCATAAAAAACTTTTTAAATAATTTTGCCGTATTCTTATGTTTTTTGGTGTGCTGAGTCCGAAAAAAATTAATAAAAAAGTCATAACACCCACCATTTTTTCACATTTCAATATACAAAATGTGAGAGATTCATTTTTTATCCAATATCTGTGCATTTTATATATTTTATGTATATATATATTTTTATATACTTGATATACATAATTAATATACTAAAACATACAGTAAATCTAAATGAAATTAGGTTGGCAGTGGTGGTATGACTGTTTTCTTTCAGTCAACACAACCTCACTTTTCAGCTTTTTGCCCATGTGCTCTAAGATGGCTAACCGTGGTTGTAAAAACTCTCCTAACAGTTTTTGTTATATATGTGATGAGTTTGTAATTAAAAAACATCAAAGAAACATTACAGAGTTTGTTAAAAAAAAGTGTACTTTGTATATTTTGGAATAAAACTCTGTGATCAAGAAAAACCTTGGGCTCCACACAAGGTATGCTTACGTTTGTGTTGAAAACCTTAGAAATTGGTTTTAAAAAAAAACTGCTTTTAGATTTGCAGTACCCATGATATGGAGAGAACCAAAAAATCATTCAGATGATTGTTATTTTTGTAGCATTGATGTTACTGGATATAACTCCAAAAATAAGAAGGTAATCGTCTACCCTAATCTTCCTTCAGCTATTCAGCCAGTTGGTCATGGTCCCGAACTTCCTGTCCCTGAGCCACCACAGGCTATTGATGACTTTTTACTTGATCAGTCCATTGAAACTGAATCTGATGATGGTAAACCGAATGATGATGATGAGTTCCAATGTTCTCCAGAAAATTTAGAACCCCAGTTGTTTACAAAGGCTGAGTTAAATGATTTGGTAAGAGATTTGGGTTTGACTAAAGAGAAAGCTGAATTGCTTGACTCTAGGCTAAAAGGAAAACATTTGTTGGCACCTGGAGCATCTATTTATCAATATAGAACAAGAGATCAACAGTTCGCTAAGTTTTTTAAGCAAGAACAGGATATGGTGCATTGCCATGATATTGGAGGTCTAATGAATGAATTTGGAATTGAGTACAACAATGAAGAATGGAGACTTTTTATAGACACATCAAAAACTGGCTTAAAAGTGGTTCTTTTACATAATGATAATACTTATGCTTCACTGCCTGAGGCTCATTCAGTCCATATGAAGGAAACTTACGAAAATCTCGACATTATTTTAAAGAAAATTAACTATCCTGCTCATGATTAGATGATGTGTGGAGTTTTGAAAGTTGTTTGCATGCTCCTAGGCCAACAAAAGGGATTTACTAAATTTCCATGTTTTATATGTGAGTGGGACAGCAGAGCAAGTGATCGACACTGGTCCACAAAACATTGGCCTGCAAGAAAAACCTTAACACCTGGAAAGAAGAACTTTTTGCATAAAATTTTAATAGATCCGAAAAAAATTCTTCTACCACCTCTTCACATTAAATTAGGTTTAATTAAACAGTTTGTAAAAGCCTTGCCTAAAGATGGTGAATGTTTTAAGTATTTATGTGAAAAGTTTCCTCAATTATCAGGAGCCAAACTGAAAGAAGGGGTTTTCGTTGGGCCTGACATTCGTAAAATGATGTTCAATTCCAACTTTGNCAAACTGAAAGAAGGGGTTTTCGTTGGGCCTGACATTCGTAAAATGATGTTCAATTCCAACTTTGAAACAAAAATTACTACAAAGGAAAAGGAGGCTTGGATATCAGTTAAGCAAGTTGTGACTAAGTTTTTGGGAAATGTTAACGACTCAAACTATGAGCTTATCGTAGCGAATATGATAGACAAGTTCAAAAATCAGGGATGCCTGATGAGCTTTAAAGTCCACTTCTTACACAACCATTTTGACTTTTTACCTGACAACATGGGTGATGTGAGTGAAGAGCAAGAGAGCAGTTTCACCAGGANTTACACAACCATTTTGACTTTTTACCTGACAACATGGGTGATGTGAGTGAAGAGCAAGAGAGCAGTTTCACCAGGACATCAAAGTGATGGAGAAATGTTACCAAGGACGACGGAATGTCAGTATGATGGGTGATTACTGCTGGTCACTTCACCGAAAACAACAAAATGCATCCCATCAGAGAAAAAGCTACATAAGAAGCTTCAAAGAGAAGAGAGAAAGTAAATAACACTGAAGAGCCAAAAAAACTGGTACATGTGCCTAATATCGGTTAGGGCCCCGCGAGCACGCAGAAGTGCCACAAGACAACGTGGCATGGACTCGACTAATGTCTGAAGGTACGCAGGAGACAATTCATACCATGAATCCTGCAGGGCAGTCCACAAATCCATAGGAGTGCGAGGCGGTGGAGATCTTTTCTGAACAGCACGTTGCAAGACATCCCAGATATGCTCAATAATGTTCATGTCTTGCGATTTAGGTGGCCAATGGAAGTATCTAAAGTCAGAAGAGTGTTCCTGGAGCCACTCGGTAGCAACTCTCGACGTGTGGGGTGTCGCATTGTCCTGCTAGAATTGTCCACGTCCGTCGGAATGCACAATGGACATGAATGGGTGCAGGTGATCGGACAGGATGCTTACGTATCTGTCACCTGTCAGAGTCGTATCTAGACGTATCAGGGGTCCCATTTCACGCCAACTGCACACGCCCCATACCATGACAGAGCCTCCACCAGCTTGAACAGTCCCCTGTTGACATGTAGGGTCCATGGATTCATGAGGATGTCTCCATACCCGTACACGTCCATCCGCCCGATACAATTGGAAACGAGACTCGTCAGACCAGGCAACGTGTTTCCAGTCATCAACAGTCCAATGGCGGTGTTGGCGGGCCCAGGCGAAGTGTAAAGCTTTGTGCCGTGCAGTGAACAACGGTACACGAGGAGGCCTTCGGCTCTGAAAGCCCATATCAATGATGGTCCGTTGAATAGTTTGCACGCTGGCACTTGTTGATGCCCCAGCATTGAAATCTGCGCCAATTTCAGAAAGGGTTACCCGTCTGTCACGTTTAATGATGCCTGTCAGTCATCGTTTGTCCCGTTTGTTCACAATCTTTTTCCGGCTGCAGCGATGTCGAATATTTGATATTCACTGTACACTCGTGAAATGGTCGTACGCGAAAATCCAAAATTTATTGCTACCTCGGAGATGCTATGTCCCATCTCTCGTGCGCCGACTATAACACCACGTTCAAACTCACTGAAATCTTGATAACCTGCCATTGTAGCAGCAGTAACCGATCTAGCAACTTTGCCAGACGCTTGTCTTATATAGGCACTGCCGACCGCATAGCGTTACTGTGATTGGTTCCATACCTCTGTTATTTGTATACGCACGGCTATACCAGTTTTTTTGGCTCTCCAGTGTACCAAAATTTAAACACTTAAAATGTATGTAATGAATTTTTTTAAATACAGGTGCATATTGTGAGAGAAATGTGGGTGATACAAAAAAACTTATGCCAGATTTTGTTTCAGTACCCAAAAATACATAAGATTCAGCTGCATTTATAAAAAAAGTTTTAACCAAATTTTTTTTTTTTGGCCTGTGTTATTTTTCCAGCTGACAGTCTCTCAACAATCATTGTCTTGTTAAATAAAACCTTGTTGCTGACTATGGATGCATTCGGAGTTTATCAAACACAAAGGCAACTAATTATGTGTACAGTGAGCAAAATAACATTCAATAACAGTTAAGGGCAGACTACCAATTAATTTTTTACGTTTAGCATCAGAGCATCAACTTTCGTCCATTTTTAAGTAGATATTTTTTAAAATTAATTTTTAATCTCTTATACCCTTAATATACTGAACAAATTTACACACACCGAACTTGAGAAGTTGTTTCCATTGTTCAAATCATATACAGTATTAGAGATAACCATTCAGTGACAATGTTGAGCAGAGACTGCAAATAACTAAAATATGAAGACCTGTTCTTCTACTTTCCCATGACACTGGAAATTTCTTTTCCTTTCTTCCCCTCATCAACAATTTTGAAATATGTAGATGATGTAAGATAATTTTAGTGCCTGGCATGACTCTTATACTAACTTAAAGATATCTTATCTTGGCTTCTGTTGGCTGAGTGTTTTTTATGAATGCTGCTGTTACATGCTTTGTGCCAGAAGTACTTAGTTATGCTGAATATTCCAAAATTATGCATGAATCTAATACTGTCAGTTACATTTTAAAGTTTTTTTTGATCATCATGTGATGGTACAACATAGATTCTGCATTATTGACATTATTTTGTGATTTTTTTTTTTTCTGCTTGCTTATTGCATGTAAAATTTTATGGGAATTTTTGTGCTGTATTTTTATTTGTAACCATTTAGTATTTGACTATTTTAATGCTTTCCCTTTTTTAAAAATAACCAACTGTTTACAAAGTTGTATTGTTAGTTTGTACAAAAATTAAAAATCAATTGTTTAAAAAGTGCAAAAAAACAGCATTTAGTATATACAGGCGATGGACAAAATAATATCACACCATGCAATATAGTACATTTTGTTGCATGTTGGCAACACTGCTTCCGTGTAAATAATGTGACGCGTATGTATTGCACAGTTTACGTGCCAAGTCTTGTAGGTTATATTTCAGTGTATTATACGTGAAATGTGTGATCTTTCAGACTTTGAAAGAGGGCAAATCGTTAGTGCTTGGTTAGCGGGAGCATCTGTGACGAAAACAGCTGAATTGTTTAACGTTTCACGAGCGACAGTATCCACGGTAATGACAGCATACACAAAACATGGTAAAACATCATCGGCGAAGAGGAATAGTGGGCGAAACCCAAAGTTAACTGACAGAGACCGACGAACATTAAAAAGAATTGTGGCCAGACAACATAAAACTACCGCGGCAAAAGTGACAGCAGAACTCAACACTCACTTGAGTAATACTGTTTCGACAAAAACAGTACGGCGGGAGCTCCACAAAGCTAACATTCATGGAAGGGCTGCAATTGCGAAACCCTTTATAACGGAAGCCAACGCTAAGCTGCGAAAGAAGTGGTGCCACGATCATAAAACCTGGACACTTGATGATTGGAAGAATGTGGTATGGTCCGATGAATCATCGTTTACATTGTTTCCTACAAACGGCCGGGTTTATGTATGGAGAACCCCAAAAGAAGCCTACGATCCGGACTGCCTGCTTCCTACAGTCAAGCATGGGGGAGGTTCCGTTATGATTTGGGCGGCTATATCGTGGTATTCAGCTGGTCCTCTCATTCACATCACTGGCCGGATTACTGCGAATGAATATCTCGACATCCTCAATGATGAAGTTCTTACTATGACTAGCATATTGCTGCCAAACACTGCCATATTCCAAGATGATAATGCGCCCATACACACAGCCAAAAAGGTTCAGTCTTGGTTTGAGGAGCATCAGAATATCATCAAACAATCGCCAGACCTCAACATAATTGAACCGTTATGGGGAGTTTTAGAGCAGAGAGTGAGGAGCAGATTTCCATCTCCAACATCATGGAAGAAATTGGCGGATGTTTTGGTACAAGAATGGGACAACATTCCATTGGAAACTATTCAGACACTCTACGAATAANGAAGAAATTGGCGGATGTTTTGGTACAAGAATGGGACAACATTCCATTGGAAACTATTCAGACACTCTACGAATAAATTGTGCGAAGAATTGCATCTGTTCTATAAGCAAATGGTGGCCCAACACCTTATTAATAAATAAATATTGTGTATATGTCAGGTGTTCATATTATTTTGTCCATCCCTTGTACTACAATAATTGTAAGAAATAAAGTTTTATTGTTTTTCAGAGTAAAATTTACTAACAATACAAAACATCAACATGGTCTTTCTAAAATAAAATCTCACTGATCTGCATGTAGCAAATAAAAAATTTAGTTGTTCATTAATTATATATTGTAGTGTTGTGGCATTTTATTTAACAGAAACATTGACTCGCTACAAGTAAAATTACAGTGAAAAAGATAAATTAGTTGTCACTGAAGTAAGTGTTTTGTGTTACAAACACTGTATTAAGAATTGGCATAATAGTAACATATTTCAGTTTCTAAAAGTTTCATATTTCACTATATTGTCATATCCAGAAGTTAGATATATGTCGGGTGTTACCGCAGCCACTGATGTTGCTATGCAGCATCGCAGTTCGCCCACAGTTGTTGGAAGAGGAGGCACATAGACAGAGTCTTTCACAAACCTCCACAAGAAAAAAATCATATTCCCTGAGATCAGGCGACCTTGGAAGGCAGTGGTGCAATGCGCGATCCATAAGCCCCTTATGGTCGATCCACCGTTCAGGAAGCTCATTGTTGAGAAATTCTCTGATGATATGCAGGTGCGAGTGTGGTGGTGCTCCATCCTGTTGAAAAATATTATTGGAATGTTCTCGTAATTGTGGAAACAGCCAGATCTCNGAAATTATTGGAATGTTCTCGTAATTGTGGAAACAGCCAGATCTCCATCATATTCAGATATGACATTCCCGTAACTATGTTTCCACAATAAAGAAAGGACTGTACACCTGCTCTCGAGAAACAGCACAAAACACATTCAGCTTTGGATAATCTCTNTTTCCACAATAAAGAAAGGACTGTACACCTGCTCTCGAGAAACAGCACAAAACACATTCAGCTTTGGATAATCTCTCTCATGCTCGACTATGGTATCTGGCTGCTGTGTTCCCCATATTCATATGTTGTGGCAGTGCACCTTTCCAATTGAATGGAACATGGCCTCATCGCTGAACACCAAACATGAACAAAGGTTTTAATTGTATATCTCCGTGCCGAGAATGAATTCACAAAACTCAAGACATCGTCATTTGTCGCCATCATGAAGGGCTTGTAGCACTAGAATCCTTTATGGTTTCAAAACCAATCATCACCGCAAAACACGCCAGACAGTCATAGGGGAGATGGCCAGCGCTCGGCTGCCACGACAAGTGGACTTATGTGGACTCCATACAAAACTCTGCCAGATGCACTCTACGTCTTGTTCAGGCACACAGCAGCGACCTGTGGTCTTCCCCTTACATAAAGAACCGGTCTCTTGAAACTGCTCGTTTCACCGTTGGATGCTCTGCACAGTAGGAGGTGCAGTGCCATACTGTCGACCGATATCACACTGCACAGTTATAACTGACTGGCACTTGTTGAAACGGAGAATTCAAAATGCTTTTTGTTGCTGTGTTATTGCCATCCCAACACGTACTGAATGAGTGCGCAAACAGCACTAGCTGTAGCACCACCAGGGTGACACTTACCGGAAACCAAGTGAATTGGCGACGTATAACATGCGCCAAGGGAAGCTTTAAGTTTGAATTTTTATTTAACAATTTGCCGCGAGGCCCTATCTTTATTCATGTAAAAGTTATAGCCTAGTGAAATCAGATGATTCTTTTAGTTACACTCTGTATTTCAATGTTTTGTTATCCCCTCTTCCCTCAATCTTCATTCAATATATCTTAAATATGAAGCATGATTTTTGGCACAAAATTTGGATTCCACTATAAAAATATTAGCTGTTGTTATAACTAAACATTTATTTACATTTTTTTATTTAATGATTGTTAATGAGGTGTTATGTTAATGAACAAAATTAAACTCAAAAAAAGTTTTCAATGGTGATGTATTAATTATAACAAATGCTTACAAATAACATGAAATGTTAACTCACATTAAATAAATGCAAGACGATTTCACCTTCATCCTTTTTGCTATGAATTTAACATTTTTTTCATCCTGGTTCAAAGTGTCTGGGTAGATACAAAATTGTATATAGCAGATGCCATCTAGCGGGAGTTTGGGAGTTATATTTGGCAGGCCTGGTAAGACCTGGCATCTGGGGGTAACTTTGTAAACTATATACACAACAGTTTCTCATTGTAACTGCTCTTACTTTTGTATTTAAAGTAATTTTCTGGCTACCTTTATTAAATGGGTATTTCTGAAACATGTAATGCAGGTGATGGGGGAATAAGGGAATAATACCAGATAATCTCAGTTGCAGAATAAATAGTAAGCATTATAATTTAAGTGGCCTTTTAAAAGAAACAACACAGTAGTGGCATATTACTAAAGAAGGCTCCCCAAATTTTCCAACAAAAGTTGTACTTTCTTATTATGATTATTGCTTCTTTTTAGCCATTGTGTGATCAACTTCGAGGTTCCTTATGTACATGTATTAATTAACTTAAAAACCAACATTTACAGTGTAAACTGAAATTTTACATTGGCTAAGAATTTCTTGGTTTTATTTAGTCCCACCATTACTGTTGCCTTAATTGTATTGTCACACGAAAAACGTATGGTATTTTTTGAAACTTTATAAAATCACATGGCTTGAAGTTTTTTTTAATATAAAATATTCATAGACGTTGATTGTCCGCCCCTCACACAGACTGTGTCCACCCCTGGTACGGTAGTGAGTGAGTCACCACCACTTGACCTGCCCTCCCTGAGCCCCTCCCCTAAGCGAACCCACTATGTCACCAGGCTGGAAGGCAGGGAGGGTAGGGATATTGACAGCTAACCTGTACTAGCTTCACCACCGCTCCCGGCCAAAGGGGTCTGCAGTTGCAGTCTGTTGCACAAACTTTCTGGTCATCTCCCCCTTCAGCGCAAGCTGGCTTGTGAAGATATTCTTGCAGTGCTACCAAGTATNTGCACAAACTTTCTGGTCATCTCCCCCTTCAGCGCAAGCTGGCTTGTGAAGATATTCTTGCAGTGCTACCAAGTATTATGGATTTTCCGTAATTATTACTGATTTTAATGTATAGTTACGGAATTACGGAGGCTTGCTTGTTTATTACGGAAATTGATAGCCGTAACAATGCGTCTAAAAAAATTTGTATTTTTTTTAGTGTGTACATATTTACGGTACGGTAAATATCGTACTCTTACCAGAAGCTTGCATGCAAGTCAACAATTTCGGTATTATCTGTAAACAGAGCGATAAATTCGGTATCACGAGCAGTAAAGATCGGGGCAACACTGGAAAGCGAAAACGAGCACTGTTGTGAGTAGTGGTGTGGTGTCGCCATTATGGGTTTACTATGTGGTTGTCGTGTGTTAATTCAACATGAAGCGTGCTGCAGATCCATGTGCATCAGCGAGCAAGAAGGTTTTATAGAAATATCATGATAGTTACACAAAAGAATGGCCGTGCCTTGTTCCATCAAAAATATCGGAGAGACACGTTTTTTGTGAAGTGCGCAGCTGCGATTTTGTCATCGGGCATGGGGGTCGAGACGACTGCTGGCGCCATGTTGAATCTAAGAAGCACACAAGATCACGGTAAAGTGCAATCTGCTCATAAAACAATTTCATCTTTTTTTTGTAAACAGCTGTGAAAATTAAACTACCAATGCTGAAATGTTATTCACCTCATTTCTTGTGGAACCCAACATACCACTGGTCGTTTCTGACCATACTGGTAATCTCTTCTGGGCAACGTTGCCAGACTCTGCAATAGCGAAAAAATATGGTTGTGCAAGGACTACAACTTTCGCCCTTGTTCAATGTATGTCAAGTCAGGCCAAGGAAGAAATTGCCTCTGTGTTGCGAATTTCAGCATTTTCTCTTTCAACTGATGGGAGCACTGACAAAAACGCAGTTAAATTGTATGCTGTTGTAGTTTCTTTTGTTAATGAAAAACTAGGGCAAGTTTATACTCTGCTACTATTGTTACTCGAATGCACAGACAATACAGGTGAAGGCATTTTTTCTGTCTTGGATAAAGAATTAGTTTCTTTAGGAATATGTTGGGAAAACTGCATTTCTTTTTCTTCCGACAATGATAGGTGCCAACAAAGGAGTTTTCTCATTTTGTAGGGCTAAACATCCAACCATCATTCTTCAGTGTTGTTCTTGTCATTTAATCCATTTGGCTGCACAAAAAGCTTCTGTTCAGCCTAGTATTAATGTTGAACAATTTTTGGTCCAGGTGTTTTATTTTTTGGAGAAAAGTAGTAATAGACTAAACACCTTGAAGTTACATCAAGAACTCTGTGGGNGGTCCAGGTGTTTTATTTTTTGGAGAAAAGTAGTAATAGACTAAACACCTTGAAGTTACATCAAGAACTCTGTGGAAATAAACCACATAAAATTTTTTAATGTGTCAGCACCAGATGGCTTTCACTTCTGGAATGTGTTACGAGGATTTTGGNAATAAACCACATAAAATTTTTTAATGTGTCAGCACCAGATGGCTTTCACTTCTGGAATGTGTTACGAGGATTTTGGAACAGTGGGATCCTCTAAAACTCTTATTTTGTGAACCTCTGTCAGTTGAAGTACGATGGTGAAGACAGTTTGAGAGCATCAAGTCATTGATGCAGAACCCTTTGACAAAACTTTACTGCTTGTTCCTTGAAAGTACACTTCCTATTTTCAATGCTGTGAATGTATAAAATGTCGTTCTCCGAGGTCGGATTCATATGTTAAGACGTAAATTGCAAGGTCTTCTCAGAGATCTACTGGTTATATTCATTAAACCATCTGCTTTGCAGTTGGGTTCCACATCAATCACTGACATTAACTTCAAGAATAGGAAATACAAGAAAGAAGATACAGATTTGGTTATTGGCCCCAAGTGTCAAGCACAATTAAAAGTGTTTACAATCCAGGTTGATAGCCAGATATTTTATTCTTCTGTGCATGATTTTTATGTTTCAGCAAGCAGTTACATTTTGGATAAATTCCCATTAAATGATGAATTCTGAAGCATGTTGAAGTCGGTGATATTTCATTGAGAACAACTGCTTCTTATTCCTCTGTTCAGTACTTTATTGAGAGATTTTCAAGACTTGTAAGGGTTTTCAGAGTTGGATGTGCTGNGCTTCTTATTCCTCTGTTCAGTACTTTATTGAGAGATTTTCAAGACTTGTAAGGGTTTTCAGAGTTGGATGTGCTAGAACAAGAGGCTCTGTATCAGTGTGAAAGTTTCTCGAGTGATATCCTCCTCAGTGAAGAAAGAATGGATGTAAGCTGGTGCAAAATTTTCAACAAAGTGGCCAACCAAAATTCAGAGCCGTGCCTAAAACGATGTTGGCGCTATTGACAATTCCCCTCAGCAATTCTTCAACAGAGAGAATTTTCAGCAGTGTCCGCCGTAATCAAACAGAATTTAGAGCGTCTCTGTCAACAGCAACTTTAGGCACTCTTATGATTGATAAAGTAAAAAGTAATTCAATCAATGAGGTGTGTTACAAAAAGAAATTCACCACGAAGGAGCTTNCAACTTTAGGCGCTCTTATGATTGATAAAGTAAAAAGTAATTCAATCAATGAGGTGTGTTACAAAAAGAAATTCACCACGAAGGAGCTTCAAGAAGCTAAATATGCAACTGTGTGTTTTCTAGCCAGTGATAAGTAAGAAGGTGTGGATGTGTCTTATTTATGTTTTTAACATATCCTGGTGATTATTTTATTGGTGAAATAATTTTTCTGGTTCACCCATGTGCACAAATTTAAATATTTAATGCATGTGTGTTGTGTGTGTGCCTATTCAATTTTGTGAGTATATCTGTATTTTAGAGAGAAATTTTATCGCTCATGATTTACGTGTATTTTTTTCATATAACTGTGATTACTGATGGGTGTGCTTGGAGGTTGGCAGTTCTGTTCTTGGGTTAGGCAGTCTGTGATAACCATATGGTGAAGTACGGCAAAGAGTGAACAGATGGTGAACGAAAATGTGAGAGACTGCAGTGGACGAGTGTGTAGCAGCTATGAGCTAGAGATCAAAAGTGCTATGGAGAGCGAGTTACCAGATGAGTATAGTGCAGATGTGTACAAGAACTTTAATTGAAGGACTAAGTGCCCAAATAACTAGTGTTAAGGAGTCTCTAAATAGTCAAAGTAGTAGTGTTAGTGAATCTGTAATTAGTCAAATTAGTAGTGGTAGTGACTCTTTAAATATACATATAAGTGATGTTATAGAAACTCTAATAGTTAAATAAATAATTTTGTTGATAGTGTTAATCTCTAAATAGTATAAAACAAAGTCGCTTATCCACGTCTGTCTGTGTATTCGCTTAGTACTTCTAAACTGCTTGATGGATTTTTATGTGGTTTTCAATATCATTTAGAGAATTTCTTGAGGAAGGTTTTGGTGTACAATACATTTATATTTAATGTAAGGATAGTAGAGAAATGTTGAACCGTTTGTAATCAAGTCGTAAAAAACTGCTTTTAGGTCGCTTACATGGCTGACTAAACGATTAGATACACATCAAATTAATGTACTGCAGAATTGTAGCTCTCAAAAAGGTCTACAGAAAAGTCTGCAATAGCATATGTTTATCTTTTAAGGATGACCCACAATAACCATTTTTGTCTTTAAAAGTATCACTGTAAAAACTAAATTGTTACCGGGCGAAGTTGGGCCAGTTTGCTAGTGAGAATATAAATAGCAAAATAGAAGTGTTATTGAAATGATTGACAAGCTAGACAAAAAACTAGGTGTGATTGAAAATAGAGGCCATAAGATAGAAGGATTTAGCGAGTTAGTGAACAAGAAAATTGACGATGTTAATGAAAGGATGGATAGTGCCAAGTGTAAGGTGAAACAGAGTGAATGCCCTCAAGAAGGAATGGCAAGAATTCCTACATCAGCAGGGAAGAAAATATGCGGCGGCTGAGGAGGAACCAAAATTGACCCCCACNTACGATGTTAATGAAAGGATGGATAGTGCCAAGTGTAAGGTGAAACAGAGTGAATGCCCTCAAAAAGGAATGGCAAGAATTCCTACATCAGCAGGGAAGAAAATATGCGGCGGCTGAGGAGGAACCAAAATTGACCACCACCGAACCAATGAGTGTGGGAAGCGAGGAGAAAGTGGAGGTCGCTGCCAATAAATCAGTCACAGGAGAGGCCAAACAGTTCTGTAGCGTGAGTATGTCTCAGCAAGGGTTATGTAAAGGCATCACAATTAAACCCGCCCCTTACGATGGACAGGATATCTTGGCACAAATACTGGCACCAGTTTCAGATTGTCGCTGCCCTGAATAGTTGGACTGGCGAGCAGTGGACGTACTACCTTGAGGCTATACTAAGGGGATCTGTACTGAGTACTGCAGTCCCTGCGAGAACCACTCAACTGGAGTACTCCACACTGATGTCTGCCTTGGAGCTGCATTTCGGTGACCATTTCCTGTAACACCCCCACCATGCCCAACTGCGAAACGACACCAAGAGACCAGGGAAATCACTACAGGAGCTGTGGCAGGACATGATACCATTGTAATACCTCTCTCTTGAGGGGTACTCAGAGGAGGCACCCAGTGTCATTGCAGTCTGCTTCTTTGTTAATGCTATTGCTGATAGAGGATGCCCTGGCCTAAGCACTGGATGTGGAGTCAGCAAGACCAAGACCGGCATCAATGTCATGCTTCCAGTACGGGTAGTGATACTGAGCGAAGATGATAACAGCATCATGAAGACACTGAAGGAGTTGCAGGCGACCATGAAGGACATTGCTTCCAGGGTCCATGCTACAGATATTCCCTTTCCTCATCCAAATGGCCTATGTTGGTGGTGTGTACAGCTAGAGCACCTGAGAGCCAACTAACACCAACAGAAGCAACAACCAGAAAACGGGCGGCGAAGAGCAGGTGACAGTGCAACATATTCGGGAAATTGGAAAACACTGATCTTGAGGGGCAAATGTCAGTGATTGGTGGAGGAAAGGCCCCAATATTGCTGGTGCATTCAGTGAAACAGAACTCATATGCCGTATTGGTAGAGGGGAGCCTGAATGATGTTTCTTGCCAGATGGTCTTTGACAGAGGCAGTTGTAACTGGTGAGACCAGACATCCTTGGGCCTTCCTCCCAGCGATTGTCTGACATCAAATCGTAGGGGCCGCGGTGGTGTAGTAGTCAGACTACTCGCCTCCCATCCAGGTGAACTGGGTTTGATTCCCAGTGACATCACTCCCGGATTTTGGTATGTAGGAATTGTGCTGGACAACCCTGCTGGTCATTGGGTTTTCTCAGGGATCTCCTGTTTCCTCCACCCTTGCATTTCGGCATTGCTCCATACCCTCCTTGCTTCACCCTCATCGGCTCTCAAGACTTTGATGTTAAGAGCTGCCCACATCTCTCCACTCCACTCTACTCCAACATAGAATAGTGCTATTTGACTACAGTGTAACAAGTAAGACTACGCCAATCAGAGGTAAGAGAACGGAACAGTTGAAGCTTGGCAACATCAACATAGAGCATGATATTTATGTAGCAGAAATAGAGGTTGAATATCTTTAGGTACTTGATGTGTTATGCAGGTTGGAATGCTGTATCAACACGGGACTGGGGGGTGCTTTGGACAGGCAACACCGAGTTTTTAGTGTCAATATGATGAGATTTGTCTTCACCAACGAGCTACCCAGTAGTGTGTAGTCAGTCCACCGTGCTCCCTGCTTCTTGCAAAATTGTTATTCCAAGCAGATGGCAGGGAAAATTGGTCAGACAGTTGGGTATAATTGAACCAGCCCATAACGGTGGCATTCTACCAAATGGTGTCATTGTATCCAGGATTTTAGTGTCTTCAACCTTGGGCAGTTTCCCAGTAAGGTTAGTTAAATTATCGGACTCTGCTATTTGTCTCGAGGAGGGGGCCATGATAGGTGTTTGCAAGCAGGTCTCTCAGGTACTTACAAATGTTTCTAAAGTTTTGATGCCACAATATTTCTAATGTCTTCTATCAGTTGCTCTGGGGGAACTGGTAACAAGAACAACAGAAATTCTCAACTGGCGATAAGAGAAAGTTATCCAGAACTACTACCGAGGAACAGGGATGATTTCTTCTGTGGCCCAATTGACCTTGGCAGAACTAATGTTGCATGCCATCACATCGACACAGTGGATGCCAGGCCCATAAAGAAGCCACCAAGGCAACTACACTAGCAACCAATGAGATGGTTGAGAATACTCTGAAGGAGATGAAAGTGTTAGATATGATAGAAATATCAGCCAGTCAATGGCATTTGCTCATTCTGCTTGTTAAAAGAAGGATGACTCTAAGATTTTGTATGGATTACCGCCAGCTTAATAATGTGACCAAGAAATATTATTATCCACTGCAAAGGATAGATGCCACACTTTGGACTTCTACTTTGGACATGAAGACCAGTTACTGGAATATGAGATGGCCCCAGAAGACAAAGAAAAGACAGCCTTTTATATCTATGGGCAAGGAACCGGGAAATTCAAGGTAACGGCCTTCAGGCTATGTAATGCTCCTGTCACCTTTGAATGTCTGATGTAGAAAGTCCTTCCTTGAGACATTTTCCAAGTGTATATAGAAGATATTTTGGTCACAGGAATAACATTTTTGTCACAGGAATGACATTTTTGAAGAGTGCCTGCCACACCCAGATTTGGCCATTCAGAAAGTAGCCACTGCCAACATGAATTGGTTTCTACGAAATGTCACCTTTTTCAAAGGAAATTAATTTTGTGGTGGGACATGTGTAGTGTCTGCCCATGGGATTGAAACAGGTCCTGAGAAGATCAGATCAGTAAGAGATTGGCCTCCACTAACTGACAAAACTGAAATGCAGAGTTTCCCACTGCATGAATTGACCAAGGCAAAAAGAAAGTTTTGTTAGACCATTAAATGTGAATTTTTTTTAATAAACTAAAATAAATTATGGTATCTCCCCCCAGTCTTGAGCTTATCAAGTAATGAGGTGAGCTCATTCTGGATACTAAAGGTAGTGATGTAGGAAACAGGGCTGTGTTATCTCACATTCTGGATAGAAAGGAGAGACCACTGGAATACTTTTAAGTACTGAACAGTAAGGTGTTGCACTAGCTTGAGAGAAATTATTGTGTGATACACAGGGAACTTCTGGCTGTGGTGAAGGCATTTGCACACTTTCACTCCTACCTTTATGTCAGATACTTTATCCTAAGAACTAATCATGCTTCATTACACTGGCTACTAAATTTAAAGAACCCCGAAGGTCAGATAGCCCAGTGGATACTGCTGCAAGAATATGACTTTGAAATACATCACAGATCTAGATGCCTTCACAGCAATGCAAATGCACTTTTTAGGAGACCATACAATCTGTACTATCTTCATTGTGAATATCAGGAAGAAAAGGGTGGTGTTTCACTTGAAGGCAAGGAGGACAAGAATTCTAGGCTGTGTATCTTACAATGGGTCAACTGCATGGGATGATGAGGGCATTAGGGAAGATCAGCTAAGTGACCCCACCTTGAGTCCAATACTAGAGTGGAAAAAAGCAGGATGTCGACCAAGATAGGATGAGATGTCCAGTCTGGACCAGACAGTCAAGGTATACTGGGCACAGTGGGATTCCCTTGTACCGATAAATGGTGTTTTTTTTTTACAGGAACTGGGAAAACAATGATGGTAAACGCATGCACTTACAATTGTTCCTACCAGAGTGCAGAATCCCATAAGTGCTGAAAGAACTGCATAATACAGCAGGAAGTGGACATTTTGGTGTACATAAGATCTCTACAGAGTTTGACAAATATTTGACTGGTTCCATTGTCAGGGGGATGTTGAGAAGTGGTGACATCTGTGTGACCTGTACAGCAAGGAAGGGTCAGAGGATTAAGGGATGAGGTCCCATTCAGAAATACAATTTTGGGGTTCCATTTGAGAGGATGACAGTGGACATCCTCTGACCATTACCAGTCACTGAGAAGGGGGGTCGGTAGCACTGGTAGCACAAGACTATGTCACCAAGTGGACTAAAGTTATACCAGTTCGAAACCAAGAGGCCAGCACTGTAGCTGATGCACTTGTAGTGTATATATTCTCCAGGTTTGGAGTGCCACTTGAGCTTCATTTGGATCAAGGGCAATATTTTGTATTCATTTACTTTTAAGAGTAGCAAGGATTATATAAATGAAGAAAACTTGAACCACAGCATTACGTCTTCAGTCAGATGGGATTGTCGAGAGAATCAACCATACCCTGGATCAGTATCTAGTGATCTTCGTAAAAGACAACCTGGTATATCATTCAGCACTCTTCAAGTCAACAAGAGTAACACCTGCAATGATGCTGTTGGGAAGAGAGCTCCGCCTCCCTGCTAACATGCTGTTCAGGTGTCCAGTAGTAGAAGAAGAAGCCACCTCAGAATATGCCAGTAAACTACATCACAAGCCAGGTCAACATACATTAGTTTGCACGTGGCACCTTACTGTTGACAGTGACTGAATAAAAACACAATATGAGTGGAGAATGTCTGAAGAAGTATTCCAAGGTCAGTTGGTGTGGCTGTACAACCTACAAAGGTAGAAGGGATATTGTCCAAAGCTACAGAAATATTGGTAACATCCCTACAGGATCCTGAAGCTGATAAGTTTTGTGGTCTGTCAGATTTGTCGACAGGGCTCTCTGGCGAAGCCTGGGGTGGTTCACATCGACTGACTGGTGTTTTATCAAGGTCCAGAAGTCTGTTTAGTAACATGCATACATAACATACATAAATACATATATACATATATTTATATACACATGTACACATAATTATTATTATGTTTTCATAAGCCACTTATCTAAAAAGTAAGTGGGGAAATTGCATTTAGGAAATACTTTTTTACAGTGATTTTTCCACCTTTGTTTGCTACTCATGTTCTGAGGTGCCAATGTTTTTTTCTCTGTCACGCACACACACACACACACACAATATTTTCAAAAACCAGTACTATAAATGGACTTTGCAGTTGTAACCATTTAGTAACAGTGTTAAAAACACAAGTATTTCATTTTCAAAAATGCATGTTTTGTCCTTTGTGAATTTTTCTTTGCTGCTGGAAATGATGCACTAGTGAGCCACTTTCTTAAACATTTCTAAGTTAGGAGCATGTGTCCCCCCATTTTAAATTGTGCCTTGTAACATGCGCGCACGCATGTGCACACAAACACACACACACCTGATATGAGAAAATATTTAAGATATTTTGTCTGGAATAGTCTTTGCTTGAGTGAAGTTCTCAGCTGTAATTACACTGGAAATTATTGTGGAGGTTAACATGCTGGTCCTTTGGACAGTTTTATTATGGTGATTAGTAAACACATTTTGTACTTCTCTACTTTGAAGACGTATTCATGGTTTTGTAAATATTTTGGTATATAAAGTTTTTAAGACGCCTTGAGCCTGTGCCTCTTTCTTCTCTATGCTGGCAAAATTAATTTTGCTTTTACTCAACTTTAAGTAACCTACGAAATGTCCCTTTCCCATGCATGACAAGCATGACTGTCTCATTACATGAATATTGGTTAAGCCAGGTTAGTCTATCTCAACCAGAAATCCAGAGCTTTGTCTGCAGAAGGTACTAACCCCTGTTCATTGTCATTCTAGCATCTCTTTCCTCCTTTTGGGATGTCTTGTTCAAGGACATTTAAATAACAGCAATTCATTGTCTCTCTTCGTTTCTTTCTTCATCTCCTCTGGCTAACACTTTGTTTCTCCTGCACAGCAGCCAGGACTTGTCGCTCATCTAGTTTGGTGTGTAGTATCTTCAAATTAAACATATTATTCAAAATTTTAAATGACCACATTTGGGGATAAATTTTGAAATTTTTCATTGAGTGCAACAGTGCTTCTTGAGAGAAAAATTATTAAAGAAATACCCAATTAGAGCTTTTAAAAACTAGGCCAAATCTGCCTGAAAATGTTTACTTTTATCATGTATATACAATTACTTATTAATTAGCACTTAAGAACTTTATACAAAATATAACACACGTAATTGCATGAATTATGAGTGTCAATACAGCACTCTTTCAACAGATGTGATGGATCTTCTTAATACCTTTATGAGCAATGAGACTGACCTNATGAGTGTCAATACAGCACTCTTTCAACAGATGTGATGGATCTTCTTAATACCTTTATGAGCAATGAGACTGACCTTTCAAATAGTCTTCTATTCCAGAGGAAAATGTGTTGTGTACATAATTTTCATTAGTAAAATTTTCTGTAATTCTAACAAAATCATAATTATCTGCAGATAGTTTACAAGTTGAAATTAAGGGATATTAATTTTGCTTTTGAATTCCTTATTTTCTGTATTGATATTGGCTGACTGTCCACACAAATCATTTGTTTTATTAATTTTGCGGTGTTAATCACTTTGATTAAATGGAGTTTCTTTCCTCCCTCTCCAAAATGTCATTTTTTGCTGGACATAAATTTCATGCTCTGTGATTCCAGTTGTGTGAATTTGGCATCAGTACTACCAGATTTAGTAATTTTTTCTTTAGTTTAGCTTCCTGCAGCATGTTTTAAATGTTTGCTCAATCACTCTTTTACTTTGTTTCTCAATACATTATTTTTTTCCCAGTAAATATGCAGATAGTTTTTGATGACGAGTTTGAGTCTGTTATAAAATAGTCTCAAACTCTCCCATTTTAAATTATTGTAACAAATCACACCACACACAAAAAAATATTGAAATGGAGTACTTAATAATTTGTGTGTTTCCTTGTGGTTAACAAAAGCAAATCAAAACCACAAGGTTGGACAAATCTCAAAAATGTGAACTATAAAAATATTATTCAAATGATTGAAATAAATGTATTGTTGTAGTTTTAATATTTGTAGTGAATTGTGTATGGGTAAATTTTAAGTATGGAGTGAAAATTTATAATGAAAATTGGCAAAGGTTCAATAAAGAAGCCATGTTGAATCATCAATGTCAGTCATGGTCAATCTAATATTTAAAAGTGCTGAGTTATCTGTCCAGTAAATAACATGGATTGGTTTCTGCATCGCAGATATCAAGTTATTAGTATTTACATAAAATATTAAGCAAGTTATTATTATTTACATAAAATATTAAGNTGCATCGCAGATATCAAGTTATTAGTATTTACATAAAATATTAAGCAAGTTATTATTATTTACATAAAATATTAAGAAAGATATTTGTATTTACATAAAATGTTAAGCAAGATGTTATTATTTACATAAAATATTAAAAATTGTTTTGGACTACTTTTTTTAAAATGCTGTGATGAGGAGGGGATCTTACTCTAAATGTGCAGCTCAGCTGAATATTTAAAAAAATTTATGTGAATCTTGTTTTTAAAATTAGATCCTTTCATCATCATTATCTAATTCTTTGTAGAAGCAGACTATCCCAGCCATAGTATTAACCAAAATTTCAAAACTATTTTGTAACTAAACGTTTATTGTGTAATAACATACTAATAAAAATTAAGGTATTATTTAACAGATTAATGTATGCATATATACTAAAAACAGTAAAATACAGGAAGTAGAAAGAGAGTTTTCAAAAAACTTTCCTAGAACATTATTTACTTAACAATTTTAAATAGACTTATATTGTACATAATAAAACAAAGTATAACATAAGTTTTATATGCTCTACATGTTGTTTAAAAAAGATGGGCACTGCTTAAAGTATGAATAGTACATAATATGCTGGAAAAAAAAATGTTAATAAACACATTACCAATTCAGCTTTCCTTTCGCGTTATCGCCCTCTGAAGCTATGGGACCTTGCTACTCTGAACGGAGTATACATGCCAGATGCAGACAAATGCCACAGCAATGTGCCGGCCGGTCCGGTTGTGTGTTTACACAGAGTAGTGGATGTGTCGTATGGCCTAAATCCCATCAATTTCTACCTATGGGGGCATGTGAAAGCATTGGTTTTCAGCACCTTTGTTGCCACTGTAGAAATCCTACTCTATGGTGTTGTGGATATATTCCAGAACATTTGTGCCAACCACGACTTATTTGCAAGGGTGCGATCATCCATTGAAAGAAGTCTGCAGGGCTGTATTGATACCCATGGTGCACATTTTGAACATTCTTGTAGCATATCACACACTCTGGGCAGTGTAACTGGCATGTATACTCTGTTTGCTATAGCAAGGCCCCCTAGGTTTGGAGGGTGATTACGCGAAAGGGAAGCTGAATTGGCCATATGTTTATCAACATATTTCCTTTACATATTATGTACTATCTATCCTTTAAGCAACACCCTTTTTTTTACAATCTGTATATTACATACACATTAATAGTTTGTGACCCAAGCACACAAGTTGGCTAAGTAATAATTTGGGAGGTTTTCAACCGAATCATATATGTTCTGCAACTTAAAAGGCAAGGGAGACATTAAAATTTTACCACTAATGCAACAGATAGGTAACAAGCCCTTTACTGCCCGTAGTCCCTTTCTCTCCTAAGAAACTCTTTTCACTTCACAACTTCTGTCTTAGAAAATTTATTTTTCACTGAAGCGTAACGAATGTAGTTAGCTATAAGCCTTTTTGTGTATCGAAGGTACAGAAATTGGCAAGTTTCATGCACATATTTTGTGGTATTGCTGAAGTTAGTTGGCCTGATTTTTTCGTGTTTCAGCCCACTTTTCTGTGTTGAGTGTTTTGAAGCTTCAGGCATAATTGTGTTTCTGAGGATGATGGCTATAATTAAATATCCATTCTTCTACAGTTTTAGTTTTTGTTCATTTCTCTAATCATTTCATAAAATTATTTCTTTTTTAATTTGTTATTTAAAGTGGTTATATTTATGCTGCTTTTCCATAAGTGTACCTACGGAAAGTCTGTCAGACTTAATTCTACACATGCAGACAGATAACTGAAGATTAACTAAATACGTTGTCTTGAGATACAAGTTTCTCATAAAGAATAATAAATTGTGCAGTCTTGACAAATTGCTGTCTAATTGATTGTATTTGTAATTATGACTGTTAAGAGTTCTTTTTCATCACTTTTTTCTCACTATGTCGCTTTATGAAATTAAACTTATTTGGTTAAATGGTTGTTCACATTATAGTGATTATGTCCTTGTTTACTTTATTTGTTCAGGTGACTTTCATATTAACCATATTTCATATCAAGCAAACTGCTTAACATTGTAAAGTCTTTAATTTATTACTATTGTAGTTGTTTTGCACAAAAGGGAATTTCATATAAAGTTTTTTTATGAAGGCGGTTTGATTATATATTTTAACAAATGCAAAGTTGTGAAAGAAAATCCCTTATATTACAATAGTATCACTTTAAACCAAACAGGACAACAGGGAAAAGTTTTAACCATACTTGTCTGGTTTGCGCTATTTTTGAGTCTGTGGGTACACCATAAGCATAAAATATTTGCTGCAACAAAAAACTTGGTGTTTTTACAGACGTTCAAGTAAAATGTATCTGTTTCAGTACTTTCAAGCAGGTTTATGATTATTTGTTAAAGTTTGTAAACATTCATTTTACAGATTATACAGGAAGTTTTAACCTATTTTTGATAGTAATATGTTCCCTGTGCACGTTAACATTATAGTTAAGTAAAACATTATTTTAAAGTTTAAGTAAAGTTACTGTGAAGTTAAAAAACACAACATAAAAATAATTTACACATGCAGGTTGTGGTCATTGCAACACATCATCTTACCGCCAGTTTGAAAATACAAAATTTATTTTATAATATAAATATACAGTGTAATAGTATCTTATGTAAGTTTTTTGAGTGATGCTTAAAACTCCACATTAGGTGACTTTTTAAAAAAGTATGGTTAGTTGCGTAAACCTCAGAAATCTGTGAAATTTGCTTGCATTGTGTATGAAAAATAGCTGCCATCATGCACTTGTAGGTAAAAATGTAAATTAATGTTTTTCTTTCACCTTGAGGATAGGAACAAATTTTTATCAAAATCAAAAATGGTGCAACTTTAGCCTCTATATGATTTCACATGGAATGACCCAAATAGATATACTCATAACATTTTTAAAATATTTATGTTGTGTCTTGTGTGTAAAGTTTTCAAATTTATGGTTCTATTTGCATTATTTACATTGGTGTGCTGGGCTGTGTAAACGCAGTGTAAACTGGTTATGTATACTTAATATCTTACAATTTTGATGCTGGATTGTGCTGTTCTAGATTGGAGGAAAGGCATGTGAGGGGCTGACTTCTAAGTGATAGTGGCTACTGTTACTATGTGTGCTTATCCACACCACTGCTTCACCCAGCCATTGAGCAGAAGAGAGGAGAGGTATCATCAAGAATCCACAATGATGAGAAATGTAGTTCAAATGATTAAGTACGGAATATTGGTTTCCATGTTTGAAATCTGGTGTCACCAGTATATTACAAGTTACTTGCTCCACTATTTTTAAATGTAAATTTTTATATAATGTGGGCATCTACATCAGGAAGATTTTCCCAGAACTTCATGAAGATAAGGCTCATGAAGCAATGAAATCAATCCAGTACCTTATGTCCTACATAGACATGGTGCATCAGCTCAAAATAATTTTATCATTTGGCATTTTGTTAAATGAAGTGTTCTTGTTGTTAGTTGAAGATGAGATTTTGCATTGCATATGTAAGTACAGAAAGGTGGTGGAAACTTGCAAATGTAATAGGCTCCAAACTACTTGGATAAAAATTGTATATTCAAAAGTTTAATTGTGGCATAATTTGGTCTGGAATCATCACCAGTCCAGGCTTATAGCTGCATTTTTAAGGCATATTGGTGATCCTGGCTAATGACCGTACTTTAATGCCCATTGTTAAAAATTAATTTATAGTTTTTTTCAACTTGCTTTGAAAATTTATGGTAGTTTTATGCATCATTTTTGAGGGACTCTATGAAAAAACCAAAGCATCCAGACAAACAATGCTTACAAACTTGCCCCTTGAAGTTCTGTCTCCTCCAGATACTATGAGGGTGGGGGTGTGGCATGGCAGCAGCACGTCTGTTTACTGTTGTTGTGTGCAGTTGTTGATGATGTTCATCTCTGCCTGTGTCATCTGTTTCTGTTGTCTATATTCCATCATTAAGTGCAATGTTACAGAAATTACAAAATTATTCTCTAGGTGATAAAATGAATGTAACTGTATCTATTAATAAAGAACGAGCAAAACTACATTATTTTTTAGAGACAGAAAAACGTGTGCTCTGTTTTTACTTCGTTCCCATGTTCTCTAGCTTTCCTATGTTTTACATCACTTCAGAGTCCGATGGTTGTGAAAAACATTGTTGTCCCCTTACCTTCTTCCTTTCCAGAAACCTTCTTCTGAAAGGGTTGACATTTTGAATGCTCATGTAGAAGAAAAGTATGGCAGTTAATTTTGTGGGGCAAAAACTACAGTCTTTGTTGGAAAACTGTGGAAGTGGAGTGCTGATAAGTCATTTGTTGTATGACCCTAGAGAGTGACATCAGAGAAAAAGAGTCTTTAAACTTCCACTGTTTACACCAGGCAAAATTTATGTTTCTTCTTCCAGACACATGTAACCACCAGATCAGCAAAGGTAAAGTAATGTGACGTGGCCATCCTGTTGGCAAGAGGGAAATGAGTGTATGCTAAAGCTGCAGCATTTAAGAAAGATCAATACTTGTAATTTTGGATGAAGCAACCAAAACTCTAAAGTGATAAAAAAAAAGATAATTCCCAGGACACACTAAGGGGTTAGCAGTATTGATTTTATGTCAATGTCTCACATTCATCTTTCACTTATAGTGCAGATTTCCCTTTGTTTGGTTGTACTCTCCACCATTTTCCATCCACCCCTAGCTCTCGTTTGCTTCTTACTTGCTTCCTACGAGCCACTCTGTGCTACAGCTGATAACCTTCCCCTACCCTAATGGTGAAGCATGTTACCTGCCTGCTGGTCTGCTTGCCCCTCATGGGTTGCACATCTAGGAACTTAATTAAGTTCCTGAACAAATCTTTATTGTTTTTAAAAATATATAATTTCATTATTTGCGTATTTTGTAGTCGTGTGTCCATTACATCTGTTATGTTGATATTATTGGTACATGGTGTCAATTTAATTTAACAGTTATAATTAAATTTTATTCTGTCATGAATTAATTTTTTTTTTAAATCAAAATGATCAAAAATGAGTGACTTTAAAATAATTATNGTTTTTACTACGTTCCCATGTTCTCTAGCTTTCCTATGTTTTGCATCACTTCAGAGTCCGATGGTTGTGAAAAACGTTGTTGTCCCCTTACCTTCTTCCTTTCCAGAAACCTTCTTCTGAAAGGGTTGACATTTTGAATGCTCATGTAGAAGAAAAGTATGGCAGTTAATTTGGTGGGGCAAAAACTACAGTCTTTGTTGGAAAACTGTGGAAGTGGAGTGCTGATAAGTCATTTGTTGTATGACCCTAGAGAGTGACATCAGAGAAAAAGAGTCTTTAAACTTCCACTGTTTACACCAGGCAAAATTTATGTTTCTTCTTCCAGACACATGTAACCACCAGATCAGCAAAGGTAAAGTAATGTGACGTGGCCATCCTGTTGGCAAGAGGGAAATGAGTGTATGCTAAAGCTGCAGCATTTAAGAAAGATCAATACTTGTAATTTTGGATGAAGCAACCAAAACTCTAAAGTGATAAAAAAAAAGATAATTCCCAGGACACACTAAGGGGTTAGCAGTATTGATTTTATGTCAATGTCTCACATTCATCTTTCACTTATAGTGCAGATTTCCCTTTGTTTGGTTGTACTCTCCACCATTTTCCATCCACCCCTAGCTCTCATTTGCTTCTTACTTGCTTCATACGAGCCACTCTGTGCTACAGCTGATAACCTTCCCCTACCCTAATGGTGAAGCATGTTACCTGCCTGCTGGTCTGCTTGCCCCTCATGGGTTGCACATCTAGGAACTTAATTAAGTTCCTGAACAAATCTTTATTGTTTTAAAAAAAAATAATTTCATTATTTGCGTATTTTGTAGTCGTGTGTCCATTACATCTGTTATGTTGATATTATTGGTACATGGTGTCAATTTAATTTAACAGTTATAACTAAATTTTATTCTGTCATGAATTAATTTTTTTTTTAAATCAAAATGATCAAAAATGAGTGACTTTAAAATAATTATNTAAATTTTATTCTGTCATGAATTAATTTTTTTTTTAAATCAAAATGATCAAAAATGAGTGACTTTAAAATAATTATAGCTTAATGTAAACATTTTAGTAACAAAATGATTAAAAGTTGGATTAATTTTATGGTTAAGGGGGTGTGTTACGTGCAGATTCCACTAGCGACAGTAATGCATTGATACCAATAAATTATGCATTTTCAATAAACTATCATCTAAATATTTTTTTTGGGTGATTCAGTTTCTCATTTTTCAAGGGACTGACAAAAAATTTCCATACATGCAAACATACAATGGAAGTGGACTTGACATGTAGATTAAAAAAACTAACCTTGTTTAACTTTCTCATGTGTCAATTTCAACTATTGGAAAAGACTTAAAAATAATAACTAATGTGACAATGACAATTGTTTCACAAAACAAAAACTTCTCTTCAAATTTTCAGTAATAAAATTTTCTCGTGTGTCTTAATTGAATGCTAAAAATCTATCCAGTTTTATTTTTTCCGATTTACTCAGTAGCAGATTTATGGAAGGGGTAGAAACCACCCCCTTCCTCCCACTCATCCCTACGAGCCTGAGAAAAATGTTTTTGACACTGTATTTCTTGGGATAAAAATGTACCCAATAAAAATATTACACTATTACAAATAAATATTTGTAAACTTGGCATTATGTACATTTATGTATACACATAGAATCATATATTCTGTATACATTTACATATGCTAACACTTTGACTCGCATTGATTTCTGTTAAGTCGTTATTCTNTAGAATCATATATTCTGTATACATTTACATATGCTAACACTTTGACTCGCATTGATTTCTGTTAAGTCGTTATTCGGTACGCTGGGATTTTTGAATGAAAATACTGAGTTATCAAGTATAAGTTTTAAAAAATGACAATATAGCAAGGCAAGTCTTCAAAAAGCATGCACATGGAAGATTGCACTATGTAATAATTCCTTCTGTGAAAGTTTTAACACCAGCAATATAACCTCTCAACTGAAGTAGCCACTGTCAACTTCAGGCTAGGTCTTACTCTACATGTTTTTTATTCTTATTCTTGATGATTTAAGCTTTTAAGAATTAAGATTGAGAAGTATCTTTAGTCATGTTACTATTTACCTTAGGTGTATGTATCATGCATTGTATGAGCAACATCTGAATTATTAATGTTTAACTAAGTAACATCTCGTGTAATATAAATATCTCTTTCCTGGGGAAAACTCAGTATGGTGTAAAGAAAGAGGTAAGGAGAGTGTTCAAAAATATTTGTTATTACAATAATTCAGTTATTTTAAGACTACTTTTGTGGAAAACATCCCAATGTTTCTCTGAAATATAACACAGATTAAAAGTTGTATCAAGAAAATGGAATAAAAAATTTACAAAAAAAACTTGGCTAAGATTAGATTTCTGTGAAAAATGCCTATCCTTCTTAAAATCCCCGGTGGTCATGTGATTATACGACATATGTGTCTTGCATCTCTCAGCCGCCTCTTTTATTGAGGTGTGTATATAACAGCCTGATAAGAGATGATTTTATGGGATTTATTGATTCAAGGAAACCAGGGAAATTATTATCATTGTGAAGTGAATGTGAACAAGAAGCAATTTCCTTCTTTACACTAAATTTAAAAAAAACAAAATGTTTCTATTTCAATGAGGAAAATTAATGAAACTGTGCAAGACTTACTAGGTCGACTACCATTATGCAATGCTACAGTCTAATTACCAGTTGCACATAGAAGTAAAAGCAATGCAAATTGTTTTTGAATTGAAATAATGGAGTAGGGTGTAATGGAGTGAAGATGTTTGGGTGGCTCTTAACAAGGAGGTGAAGCGAAGTGAGGTAAGCATGGTGCAGCACCGGAATGCAGTGGTGGGGGTAACTGGAGATCCCTGGGGAAACCTGTTGATCAAGGGCATCTGGTTTCATTCCCACTTGCAAAAATTCTAAAGTGATCCTGCCGAGAATCGAACCCGGTTTGCCTTGTTAGAAGGTAAGTGCTGCAGTTGCTACACCATCGCAGCCACTGGAAATAATGGCAGGCAGCTGTTAATGCCAGGGCACTACTACTAACAGTTAGCGATCCAACATTTATTGTGACATTCCCATGTCATAGTAAAATTATATCAATAACACTTCCACTCACCCAGTTTCTCCAGAAGTAAAAGCTACACAGGCAGGCAGCTTTAGATATTATTAAGGAGAAAATAGATAGTTTGAATGAGGAAAGTAATAATCTCGGAACTGTTGAGGCATTTAGTACTATTTTTGCTAAAGCTGAAGAAACTGCACCCATATTAGAGGTAACTAATTGTCTAACTTTTACACTGCGTTTTACCTGTCAATACTGCTTGAAAATTTGAAAATTGGTGTTTGTGTCTTTTTTAAAGCGGTTTTCCAAGATTTCAAATTGTGTTTCTCCAATGAAGTACTTTATGCAAAACATATTTAGTGATCTCTTGTCTGGCTGTAGATATGATAGAACAGAAGAAAACTTTTTGATGGCTAGATAGTGTAGTGTCATTTCTTTAAATGAAAACAATCTGCAAAATCACTTGAAAGCAGAGTTTTCAATGTGGAAAGCTAAATGGAAAAGCTNATTTCTTTAAATGAAAACAATCTGCAAAATCACTTGAAAGCAGAGTTTTCAATGTGGAAAGCTAAATGGAAAAGCTGCAAGGGAATAATGAAATTATTCCAGGCTTTTGTAGCAGAGCACTAAAGTGTGGTAGTGTACTCCATCCTAACATTTAAAGATTGCTGTTTATGTCTTGTNAGGCTTTTGTAGCAGAGCACTAAAGTGTGGTAGTGTACTCCATCCTAACATTTAAAGATTGCTGTTTATGTCTTGCTGCCAGTGGATGTTGCCAGTCCCGAGCATATAGGGTTCTGATTACACAGAATTTAAACATCTCTCCTATCACACTGTGGATAGAAGTGTGTCATTTATAGTGTAAAACAGTAGTTATTGCNCACAGAATTTAAACATCTCTCCTATCACACTGTGGATAGAAGTGTGTCATTTATAGTGTAAAACAGTAGTTATTGCTATACTTATTCAATAACAAGAACTACTGTTCTAAGTAAAGAGCATTTAAGTATTCAGTTTCTTTACTGTGATTCAACAAATTTATCAATGAAAATGTGTTCCGATTATAATAAAAATCTCACACTGGTGAAATATAGTTTATCAATTAAAATATATTACTTTTATTTTTCTTTCACAGTTTAAGGAACTAGGTTGCAGAATTTATAATCATAGCTAATAGTGCAGAAATGTAGATTGAACAACTCGAGATTCATAGTATTATGCTGTACCACAAAATAAAAATCAAGCCTACTAACATGTGCTGTCAGCATAACATTAAAACAAAGACAAAACTCATGTTCCCACACAACATGGTCTTCAAGGATGTCTTGGTATGGTGCTTATGAGGTTTTCTTTCAGTTCATTACAAANCATGTTCCCACACAACATGGTCTTCAAGGATGTCTTGGTATGGTGCTTATGAGGTTTTCTTTCAGTTCATTACAAATACAATTAAAAATGTCTTTCAATTTACAGATTAGGACTTACATGCTAAAGAATAATACAAAGATTTATTTTGTGATGGCGAACATGGCTAGTTCAAGGTGCTGCAGAACTAAGAAAGCTAAATTTGTGGTATTTTTTTTTACAGATATCTCAAAATCAAACTAATTTGATGTTTATGTCATGAGATTGTATAAAAATGTCAAACACTATTGTATAAGCTTTGCAATTGATGTTTCAAACAAAGATAATGTATATGATATTTAAGAATTTTGATTTCTCACCAGAATTACTTCTTGTGTTCAAAATATTAATGTCTCTGATTCGTCAAAAATTTTACATAAACTTTTAAAATTGAAATTCTCATTTCTGCTTTATTTTATGGTTTTACAATATTTTCCATTTCCGTGTGTTAAAATCCTATATAATGTGAAACATTGAGAATTTTTGTATGGTAGGAAAAGTACTCTTATCATAAAATAAACAGAACTGATTGCACAAAGTTTTTTCTGTATAAGAAGAGTTTTAATGTTAATATATTTTAATTGTCAATACTAAAATTTACTTCTATGCAAAAACCAGGCTCTAGGTTATACCAGTAGTTAGAAAATTAGGAAGAAGTTATATAATCAGAGTAAAAAAAGTACCTTTCCCACTACAACTTTGTAACAAAATTTATTGTTACTTCTCCATTATTTTTTATGTTTTTTTAATAGTGTTTGGAATTATAGTTATACATAAAAGATAAAGTATTAATAAAATTTTAACAGCTACATTTTATAATAATAAATAAAAGTTGGTTTTATGGCATTATTGACATTCGAGGGGTTATACTTAAAGATTTATTTATTTGTACAGGCTGTAGTCAAAGTTAAAAAAAAAACCACTAACCTCATGACAACCATAAAATGTATTGAAACCAAAAATTTAATATTTCTGATACTTCTCTGTTTTATGCAAACAGAATAACTATTTACCAAGCACCCCACATTAATTACCCAGCAAATAAAACTAAATTGCTTATGATGACTGTTAGTGCTTAAACATTGAAACAACTTATGACGTGACATCTGGTCATATCACACTGAATACGTTTACAAAAGAGTGCAAGAGATGGCACAGCAGCGCTAGAGTGCTCAAGGTATTCAAGATGGTGGTATTCGTAGCAAAACAATAAGCCAGTCACTATGTATAACAGTACCCGCAGAATTTTACATAACATATACACTGAAGAACCAAAAAAACTGGTGCACCTGCCTGATATCATGTAGGGCCCCTGCGAGCACGCAGAACTGCCGCAAGACGACGTGGCATGGACTCGACTAATGTCTGAAGGTATGCAGGAGGCAATTCACACCATGAATCCTGCAGGGCAGTCCACAAATCAATAGGAGTGTGAGGCGGTGGAGATCTCTTCTAAACAGCACTTTGCAAGGCATCCCAAATATGCTCAATAATGTTCATGTCTGGTAATTTAGGTGGCCAATTGAAGTGTCTAATGTCAGAAGAGTGTTTCTGGAGCCACTGTGTTACAACTCTCGACGTGTGGGGTGTCGCATTGTCCTGCTGGAATTGTCCACGTCCGTCGGAATGCACAATGGACATGAATGGGTGCAGGTGATCGGACAGGATGCTTACGTATCTGTCACTTTTCAGAGTCGTATCTAGACGTATCAGGGGTCCCATTTCACGCCAACTGCACATGCACCATACCATGACAGAGCCTCCGCCAACTTGAACAGTCCCCTGTTGACATGTAGGGTCGATGGATTCATGAGGACGTGTCTATACCCGTACACATCCATCCGTCCGATACAATTGGAAATGAGACTCGTCAGACCAGGTAACGTGTTTCCAGTCATCTACAGTCCAATGGCGGTGTTGGCGGGCCCAGGCGAGGCGTAAAGCTTTGTCTGGTGCAGTGAACAACGGTACACGAGTAGGCCTTCGGCTCCGAAAGCCCATATCAATGATGGCCCGTTGAATAGTTCGCATGGTGGCACTTGTTGTTGCCCCAGCATTGAAATATGCACCAATTTGAGAAAGGGTTGCACGTCTGTCACGTTTAATGATTCTTGACAGTCGTCGTTTGTCCCGTTCGTTCACAATCTTTTTCCGGCTGCAGCGATGTTGAAGATTTGATGTTTTACCTGATTCCCGATATTCACGGTACACTCGTGAAATGGTTGTACGCGAATATCCACATTTTATCGCTACCTCGGAGATGCTATGTCCCATCTCTCGTGCGCAGACTATAACACCACGTTCAAACTCACTGAAATCTTGATAACCTGCCATTGTAACAGCAGTAACCGATCTAGCAACTTTGCCAGACGCTTGTTGTCTTATATAGGCTCTGCCGACCGCATTTCGTTACTCTGATTGGTTCCATACCTCTGTTATTTGCATACGCACGCCTATACCAGTTTTTTTTGGCTCTCCAGTGTATACACAACATAGTAGCAAGGGACATTAGGCTATTGGCAGTGGACACAATTTGATCACAGGTCTCTCTTGACAGTTGAGTGCGACAGTCTTGACAGTTGCCACCCTGGCGACCCCATCCTTCGCTGTGTGCTGGGACTGCTCACGTCCCAGTTGCCACTGCAGTGGGGGCAGGTTGTTCTCCTCTAGCAGCAATAAGTCTCCCACCTGTGTTTCACCTCGTCCACTTGCCTTGTGGCTGGAGGGTGTAGAGGTACTTCTTATACCACCTGCTCCAGAAGTGTTGGACGGCTTGGCACACCGACTGCCAACGATCCAGATTGTTCAAGGGCAGACCCCTCAAATCAGGTTTTGGAAGTGACTTCAGGGAGGTACCAATGAGAAAATGTGCTAGTGTCAATACTTCCATTTCACTGGTGTCAGAAGTCAAAGCACAAAGTGGGCGAGAGTTCAAAACTGCCTCTATTTGATTGAAGATATTTGAGAGCTCCTCAAAATTGAGAATTTGTTCCACAACATGCTACAGGTGGTCCTGGGCTGAGCGTATTTCGGCCTCTCGGAGGCCACCAAAGTGTAGTGCAGAAGGGGGGTTAAAATGCCACTGGATGTCCTGTTCCAGCAGACTGTTTGCCACCTGTGATGCATTGGATGGAATTTTTAAGTGATTTTGCAGCTCAGTAATGTATCAACTTGCCCAAATGAAATTAGTGCCACAGTCTGAATAAGTGTCCTTACACAATCCTCAATGTGAAAATAATCTGAAAAGGGCATTCAGGTAAACATTTGTACTAAGTGCAGAAACAGCTTCCAAATTAACTGCTTGGTTTTGAGGCAAAAGAGTAAGCATAAGTATGACTTCAGCTCTATAGCATTGCGTGTGTGTGCAGCCTTTACCAGAAATGACCCCCTGTAGTCTACACCAACACTCAAGAACGGTTGCACATGCTGGACCCGGACAGTTGGAAGGTTTCCCATCATTGGTTCTACATTCTTTGCACTGAATCTGGAGCACTTTACACATCTGGAGATCCTGACCTTAACCACTCTTGGCAAACAAAATCCAAAAGTCTGTGGATAGCGGCAAGAGTGGAGTGCTTCCAGCAAGAAGATGTGAATGATGGGAGAAGTCAATGATAACGTCAGTGAAGTGACTGTGTTTTGGTTGCAACAATAGATGCTGTTCCTCGTGTGGAAGATTAGATGGATTCAGGCATCTTTCAACTTGTAACAAGCCTCCTGAATGTAGAAAGGGGCTGAAATGTTGGCCTGAAGGAGAGCGCTCCTTATCGTCCGCATTAGCTGACTTATGTCAGACTTGAGACAAATCTCAGTATGTAGGCTAGAACCCTTAATACTCTTGACCATGATGAAAACTTGATAAGTCTGTCAAGCAAATACATCTCTCTAGACTCTGCCACCAAAACAATGGAACTCGTCTTCATTTCTGTTGCCTTAATTGTATCATCTGTAGGTAGCTCCCTCCTGTCTAGGCAAATTATTTTCTCACAAAGTTAACCACTCAGGACCATGCCACCAGAGGGAATGAGTCACAAGCTGAACTGGAGTCAGGCTTTGTGATGCGCAATCATCTGGATTAG
This sequence comes from Clitarchus hookeri, assembly GCA_002778355.1. Taxonomy (NCBI): domain Eukaryota; kingdom Metazoa; phylum Arthropoda; class Insecta; order Phasmatodea; family Phasmatidae; genus Clitarchus; species Clitarchus hookeri. The sequence continues at coordinate 577,672 of NQII01000603.1, forward strand.
AATAGGTGGATACATGTTGCCAGTGCATCAACAAACTGCTGTTGAATTTGTTAAACACGGTTGGCAACAGATGTCTTGAGCTGTTGAGGTGCAGTTCTGATCCAAGCCAGTGCCACGTTTGAATCACTCTAGGCAAATACACCTCCAATGCTGATTTGTGATTACAAAGAAGTGTACACCGTCTTTAATAGCTTGGAAGAAGATGAGCACCAAGCAGCTCAAGGTGTGGGAGTGTAACTGTCTTCAAAGGTGATACGTGCGACTTAGCAGCTAGCAGGTGAACATGAACACAATTGTTTCCTGAACACCTTAGGTAGACAACTGCATCATATCCCAGGGTTTGAAGCATAACAGATTCCATGAATTTGGTAGTTTTGTTGATCAGAAGTGGCAACAAAGCAGGGGACACAAACCTTGCTGAGCTCTGAGAATTCAGTGAACTTATCCCAACTAACCTTAATGTGTTCAGGTGGAGTCTCATCCGAATTAACACCCGGTAACCACAGCTTCTGCAAAAACACCCCCTAGCATGAAAAACAACAGGTGTGCCATCTAGCCCAGAGGGTCGTAGATCTTTGAAATTTTCGAGAGTATTACTCTCTTTGTAATTACAGTTCCAGAATAATTGATGCAATATGAAAATACATCTTCTTTTGCCTCCCACTACATTCCTAACACTTCTATAATTTTCTTATCACCCTGGAATATTAATTGATATTCCCTGTGGTCATCAGGTATACTTCTGAAAGCAAGTTGCTGTTACTGGACTTTCGTAACTAGAAGACACCCAGTTTTATCAATTCCATCAGTTCTCGCTGCAACAATAATGCTTCATCGACAGATGCTGCTCCCGTTACAGCGTGAACAAAAATATCCTCCATTAAAACTTTAGATGCATGAGGATATCTCTGTTGTTCACTGAGAGCCAGTTGTTTTAGAGCTCTAATGGCCAGAAAGGGAGCACATGACATACCATAGGTAACAGTAACCAAATGGAACTCTTGAATAAGCTGCATTGGGCTCTTACACCAAAGAATTACTTGGTATGTCTATCTGGTTGTACTTGCATCTGCTGATACATTTGCATATATCAGTGATCAAGACCATAGGGTGAAGCCGAAAATGCAAGATCACTGCAATTTATATCCTTCTGTAACTTTGGCTCCTGTCATTAGAATGTCACTGAGTGGCTTGCCTGAGGTCGTTGGAGCAGATACATCAAAGAACACCCCAAATTTTGTGGTGGAGCTTTGGTACTTGAAGACNGAGCTTTGGTACTTGAAGTCACAGTTATGAGGAATGTAATAACGTGGGCTAGCATTTGGATCTTCAAGATGCATGTGTCCCACCTTCTCATATTCTTGAAGGAAGTGAACATGCTGTTTACGTACCTCTGGTTGGCAGCTTGAGTGGTACTCCAATTTAAACAATTGGTTCACATCAAAAGAATGAGACTGACCCATATCTGCTTCAGGCTCCTTGAATGGCAGTCTCACAATGAAACATCAGTTAGTGCGTTGGTGCATTGGTGAGTGTGTTGAAAGTGATCTTAGCCCAAGATGTCTTCAGGGTTAATGGGTTTAGTAACAGGCACCTCTTGTACCTCCCAAAATCNCATTTGGATCTTCAAGATGCATGTGTCCCACCTTCTCATATTCTTGAAGGAAGTGAACATGCTGTTTATGTACCTCTGGTTGGCAGCTTGAGTGGTACTCCAATTTAATCTCACAATGAAACATGAGTTAGTGCGTTGGTGCATTGGTGAGTGTGTTGAAAGTGATCTTAGCACAAGATGTCTTCAGGGTTAATGGGTTTAGTAACAGGCACCTCTTCTACCTCCCAAAAGCTGCGCAAGGTTTCAACAAGATTAGGCTGAGAATTTGCAAAGATTGAGATCACAGGGGGGTGGTGCCTGTTTTCTCTGTTCACATTTTCCCATCAAAACCCAACCAAAAGTGCTATGCACAGCAGTGGGGAAACCTGGGGCTGCTGGATGCCACCCACCATCAAACAACTTAGGACATACGTCTGCACCAAGCAGAATGTCAATGGGGCCAGGTGTGTCAAAGGTTGGGTCTGCCAGCTGAAGGCTCTTATAATTTTGACGTACTTCAGGAGGGAGAGTAACACTAGGAAGTAGAGCTGTAATTGTCTTAGGATCAAGGCAGTAGTGAAAACTTGTGGCCCATCTCTATTTGAGGGCTGGATGACATATGTAGTCAAACCTTTGTTGGCTGATACAGCAATGTCTGAAAGTCCCACCACAGTAATCGGGACTCTCCAACGACACAAGCCCAATTTATGAACACAGTCTTCAGTGATAAGGGGTGGCTGAGATCCCGAATAAATTAGTGCGTGTGCTTGCTGAAAATTGCCACAGGAATCACAGCTATGCAGGACAGCTGTTCCCAAAACAACAGTTTCATAATTTCCTGGTGAAGTCGGTGATACAACTGAAGCCATGCCTTCAGCTGGCACTGCTGTGGAAGTGGTCATATCTGATGTGTCTGGTAAATGGTCAGCCCCTTTACCAGGTTACACTATAGGTGTGTGTAGTAAGGTATGATGCCGCTTCTGGCACTTAATGCATTTTTTTCGGAGATACACTCCTTTACTTGGTGAGGTCTCAGGCAATTAAAACACAAGTTTACGTCGCTGGTCCACAGACAAGGCAAGAAACTCTGGACACATGTGTATAATATGACTGTCTTGACACATAGCACATTCTTCTGCTGTAGCTGCTGCAAACAAAGCTGATCTCACATTTGGAACACGTATATTTGGTTGTTTGCCCACTGTACATGAAGCTGTGGTAGAAAAACCATTTACTAATAGTAAGGCCTTAGACTGTGATTCCATGAAATTGAGTAACTGATTAAACATTGGGATTTCCACATGCTTATGTGACAATTCGAACTGATTGCAAGTGTCAGAATCCAATTTGGGCATTACAACATTCAAAAGAATAAAATCCCATTGTTTGACAGAAAATTTTAGAATTTTTAGTGCGCCCAAGTTTTTCTCTAAAGTAATGGAACCTCATTTTTGCTTTCCCATTTATTCAGTTTTCCCGTAACAGTTGGTTTTTTTTTATGGTCCCGACAAATGTCTTGTTAACAATGTTAAAAAAAACTTCATGCTATGACTCTTAAAGCATTAATTTACCACATCTATCGATCAGATATGGCCGAAAGCCAAAATATATTGGGAACAATTGTTTAGCTATGAAATACGGTGGATTTTCGATGCCTCATTCCAGTTATTTATATTTTTACATCCTGCAAGATTTTTTCATGTTCTACCTTCTTCTTCTTATGTATTTCCTGCATTCGTAGGTTGGCAATAATGAGAGCATCACATATTCTTATTCTTCTTACACATTGACTGTACTCTTAGGTTGGAAACAATGAGATCGAATCACACAATCTCCGACACTGTATTCAACTATCTATGGTCTTGTTATTAAGTGGAATTTGGAATGAAGTTATAGCCGTGGCTGTATTTTGACGGGCATGATCATTATGGGCTGTGGGTTGGTTACAATCATACAGGTTTGAAAAAGACTCTGTAAGTAATGATTGGCAAAAATAGTCTCAAATAAATCAGTTGTGGCAATTTAAACTGAGGGATTGAGTATGGCTCTGCTGACGAAAGAACACTGTACAAAAATATTAATATAAATAAAAATTAAATTTCTCTCAATTTCAGGAATTAAAGTTTTTTATTTAAAGTGAATATCTAATCGTAAATTAACATGAATAAGTTGTTTTTAATGATATTCAGGCTGTTGGTTTAAACAAAGATGCATTTTAATGTTATGTACGATATTTCTCAGGTAAAAAATCCAAGTCCACATCCATTATTTTCCCTCATGCTGAGTGTTTTCTTGTTGATCCACTGAAAAATGTATTATCGAGAATCCACTGTATTTACCAAACATCTTAGATGTTCTGCAGAGTACATAACTACTTTGGGCACATTTGTTATATGGTCCAAGTGTAAGGTAGTAAGTGGTATCGGTCTGTCTTTAGTGCTAAATGGTAATTTTACTCAGACAGAGGAAGTGATATTATTAAGTTAAGGGGTTTTTCTGTCGGATACCACCTGGAAGCAACTTTTCACTTATCTGTATAACCTGGCTGTTTTTGTAGTAATTTTGCAGAATATAGAAGGAAACCACATTATTTTTTTCTGTAGATAAAAATGAATGTGGTCAAATAGAGATGGCACTATTTTTTTAGTAATTAGGCTGTCGTTTTGTTTATCATAGCATCACTATTTTTAAATCATTCTGTGTTGGTCGTAGCTTCCGTGCTATTAGAAAATTGGCTCAAACTCCATTATTCTAATATGCAGGAGCCATTCTGTGTTCTTAATTTTGTCTGCCTGGAAATTGAGTACAAAATTTATTTTCCTCTAACATGTATATTACTTCCTGTACAGCCAGAGTGCTATGTGACAAGTGGTGCGCCATGTGACAGATTGCCCAAGTTTATCGGTGTAGTGCTTCACAGGTGTGCAGGTTTTCATTTCCAATTCTCTAACAGTTAACACCTATTTGTAACATTGGTGCAGTTAACAACAGTTGGACCTCAATTTTACAAGGCCTCACATTTCCTTTGAATGGACTTGTAAAATTGTTGTAAGTCGATTGTGACCCCTCCCCCGACATAAAAGTTGTTTTTAAAGTGCATATTTTTGCATTACGTTGGTTTTTAATTATCTTTGGCATGAAAATAACAGGTTTTAAAATGAAATGTAATTTTAATAGATATGTGTCTTTCTAATTAAGGTATACTCCAAAACTGTAAATATGACCTCCCCTTGCCACCAGAAAAAAAAATTTTACACAGGGCACCAAGTTCACTTTTAGCGAGTGCAAAGTACATTTTGAGTAGCGTCTTGCGGAAAAGTTTGACAATTTATTAGTGAAGTGTTAATTTATTTCAATAGGCAAGACATCTCTCAAATAAAAGTATACCCCAGAATGGGATATAAGACTTCCCCTTATACCCAGAAAAGCATAAACAGAGTGGTATGCACCCACTATACATACATTAGTAGCCAGCACATCCATATTGAAATATTTTTCACGCTTAAGTGGAAAAAACAGTAGTTTTTATTGTGCAGGTAGATGTGATGGCTGCTTCAGAAGTGTTGAGAATGTAAAATGTTTGCCTAAATTATTATAAGCTCTTATAATTTCCCAGTAAAAAATTATTTTTTAAGAATTTGACAAGAACACCAAAGGTAACTGGGAGAGATAAAAACAATTTTAAGAAGTGACAGATACTTTATAAATATTTCTAAAATCTATGCGACAGTGGTGTCGCATCTAGAATAAAATAATGTTTTGTATTGAAAACTGTAATAGTTTTACGCCTTTGTACACAGATGAGTCTTCGGCTTAAACTTTCCTTCATTATTTATATATTGTTACAGTGGCGACAATTATGATTAACTATGGCAACAAAGTATGTGGGTTTTGGAATGTTCAATAGACAGTTTTTATATGGGGATAAGTTTAATTGTATTTTTACAATATTTACTTGTGTAAGCATCCAACTTGTGTAAACTCCTGTGCTATTTTTAAAGGATTCCAGAGGGGAAATTTTATGTGGTGTGTTGTGACTTTTATGCACAAAGATGAGGTTCACGGGAATATAATGTGAAGTGGGCATGATTTTAGCGAGTGAGCACTTTGGTTGACTTTAGTTAATGATATCACTGCCTGCTCTGCAGCTGTACAACTTTCGTGGCAGAACCGGGAGCACACAAAGCACTCCACCATACTGAAACGAGGTGGCAAACAAAAGGGAAGGTGGTTGGATCTAGATTCCTGAGTTGTAAATCAGAGGTGAATAAGAGACTAAAGCTGAGCTCCCCAATGCAGCCCTTACACAAATATATATACATATGTAAAAAAAAAAGTGTTTTTATGTAGCCCTAACCTCAACTATATTATTCTGTATTTCTCCCTTTTTTATTTGATGTTCTGCTTAGTTCTGATTTGTTTTGCACTCACGCCTTTTGTTAAATTTACCCACTTGATTAAAAATGAAGAGAGATAATCATTAACAAAGGTAAATGGTCAGTTAAAAATAAGTAAATGTAACTGCTTGAAAATTCGAATATAGATATTAGCTTTTAAAATCTATAAAACAAAAAAACCATTCCTAACTATGTGAAGGTAAATAAGATGGGTATTATTCATGTAACTATTTGTTACNAGTTTCATAATTTCCTGGTGAAGTCGGTGATACAACTGAAGCCATGCCTTCAGCTGGCACTGCTGTGGAAGTGGTCGTATCTGATGTGTCTGGTAAATGGTCAGCCCCTTTACCAGGTTACACTATAGGTGTGTGTAGTAAGGTATGATGCCGCTTCTGGCACTTCATGCATTTTTTTTCGGAGATACACTCCTTTACTTGGTGAGGTCTCGGGCAATTAAAACACAAGTTTACGTCGTTGGTCCACAGACAAGGCAAGAAACTCTGGACACCTGTGTATAATATGACTGTCTTGACAAATAGCACATTCTTCTGCTGTAGCTGCTGCAAAAAAACTGATCTCACATTTGGAACATGTATATTTGGTTGTTTGCCCACTGTACATGAAGCTGTGGTAGAAAAACCATTTACTAATAGTAAGGCCTTAGACTGNGTTTCATAATTTCCTGGTGAAGTCGGTGATACAACTGAAGCCATGCCTTCAGCTGGCACTGCTGTGGAAGTGGTCATATCTGATGTGTCTGGTAAATGGTCAGCCCCTTTACCAGGTTACACTATAGGTGTGTGTAGTAAGGTATGATGCCGCTTCTGGCACTTAATGCATTTTTTTCGGAGATACACTCCTTTACTTGGTGAGGTCTCAGGCAATTAAAACACAAGTTTACGTCGCTGGTCCACAGACAAGGCAAGAAACTCTGGACACATGTGTATAATATGACTGTCTTGACACATAGCACATTCTTCTGCTGTAGCTGCTGCAAACAAAGCTGATCTCACATTTGGAACACGTATATTTGGTTGTTTGCCCACTGTACATGAAGCTGTGGTAGAAAAACCATTTACTAATAGTAAGGCCTTAGACTGTGATTCCATGAAATTGAGTAACTGATTAAACATTGGGATTTCCACATGCTTATGTGAAAAAATTTGAACTGATTGCAAGTGTCAGAATCCAATTTGGGCATTACAACATTCAAAAGAATTAAATCCCATTGTTTGACAGAAAATTTTAGAATTTTTAGAGTGCCCAAGTTTTCCTCTAAAGTAATGGAACCTCATTTTTGCTTTCCCATTTATTCAGTTTTCCTGTAAGAGTTGGTTTTTTTTATGGTCCCGACAAATGTCTTGTAAACAATGTTAAAAAAAACTTCATGCTATGACTCTTAAAGCATTAATTTACCACATCTATCGATCAGATATGGCCGAAAGCCAAAATATATTGGGAACAATTGTTTAGCTATGAAATACGGTGGATTTTCGATGCCTCGTTCCAGTTATTTATATTTTTACATCCTGCAAGATTTTTTCATGTTCTACCTTCTTCTTCTTATGTATTTCCTGCATTCGTAGGTTGGCAATAATGAGAGCATCACGTATTCTTATTCTTCTTACACATTGACTGTACTCTTAGGTTGGAAACAATGAGATCGAATCACACAATCTCTGACACTGTATTCAACTATCTATGGTCTTGTTATTAAGTGGAATTTGGAATGAAGTTATAGCCGTGGCTGTATTTTGACGGGCATGATCATTATCGGCTGTGGGTTGGTTACAATCATAAAGGTTTGAAAAAGACTCTGTAAGTAATGATTGGCAAAAATAGTCTCAAATAAATCAGTTGTGGCAATTTAAACTGAGGGACTGAGTATGGCTCTGCTGACGAAAGAACACTGTACAAAAATATTAATATAAATAAAAATTAAATTTCTCTCAATTTCAGGAATTAATGTTTTTTATTTAAAGTGAATATCTAATCATAAATTAACGTGAATAAGTTGTTTTTAATGACATATTCAGGCTGTTGGTTTAAACAAAGATGCATTTTGATGTTATGTACGATATTTCTCAGGTATAAAATCCAAGTCCACATCCATTATTTTCCCTCATGCTGAGTTTTTTCTTGTTGATCCACTGAAAAATGAATTATCGAGAATCCACTGTATTTACCAAACATCTTAGATGTTCTGCAGAGCACACAACTACTTTGGGCACATTTGTTATATGGTCCAAGTGTAAGGTAGCAGTTGCCCTGACATCCTGGTATCGGTCTGTCTTTAGTGCTAAATGGTAATTTTACTCAGACAGAGGAAGTGATATTATTAAGTTAAGGGGTTTTTCCTGTCGGATACCACCTGGAAGCAACTTTTCACTTATCTGTATAACCTGGCTATATTTGTAGTAATTTTGCAGAATATAGAAGGAAACCACATTTTTTTTTTCTGTAGATAAAAATGAATGTGGTCAAATAGAGATGGCACTATTTTTTTAGTAATTAGGCTGTCGTTTTGTTTATCATAGCATCACTATTTTTAAATCGTTCTGTGTTGGTCGTAGCTTCCGTGCTATTAGAAAATTGGCTCAAACTCCATTATTCTAATATGCAGGAGCCATTCTGTGTTCTTAATTTTGTCTGCCTGGAAATTGAGTACAAAATTTATTTTCCTCTAACATGTATATTACTTCCTGTACAGCCAGAGTGCTATGTGGCAAGTGGTGCGCCATGTGACAGATTGCCCAAGTTTATCGGTGTAGTGCTTCATAGGTGTGCAGGTTTTCATTTCCAATTCTCTAACAGTGAACACCTATGTGTAACATTGATGCAGTTAACAACAGTTGGACCTCAATTTTACAAGCCCTCACATTTCCTTGGAATGGACTTGTAAAATTGTTGTAAGTCGATTGTGAACATAAAAGTTGTTTTTAAAGTGCATATTTTTGCATTACGTTGGTTTTTAATTATCTTTGGCATGAAAATAACAGGTTTTAAAATGAAATGTTATTTTAATAGATAGGTGTCTTTCTAATTAAGGTATACTCCAAAACTGTAAATATGACCTCCCCTTGCCACCAGAAGAAAAAAATTTAACACAGGGCACCAAGTCACTTTTAGCGAGTGTAAAGTACATTTTGAGTAGCATCTTGCGGAAAAGTCTGACAATTTATTAGTGAAGTGTTAATTTATTTCAATAGGCAAGACATCTCTCGAATAAAAGTATACCCCAGAATGGGATATACGACTTCCCCTTATACCCAGAAAAGCATAAACAGAGTGGTATGCACCCACTATACATACATTAGTAGCCAGCACATCCATATTGAAATATTTTTCACGCTTAAGTGGAAAAAACAGTTGTTTTTATTGTGCAGGTAGATGTGATGGCTGCTTCAGAAGTGTTGAGAATGTAAAATGTTTGCCTAAATTATTATAAGCTCTTATAATTTCCCATTAAAAAATTATTTTTTAAGAGTTTGACAAGAACACCAAAGGTAACTGGGAGAGATAAAAACAATTTTAAGAAGTGACAGATACTTTATAAATATTTCTAAAATCTATGCGACAGTGGTGTTGCATCTAGAATAAATTATGTTTTGTATTGAAAACTGTAATAGTTTTACGCCTTTGTACACAGATGAGTCTTAGGCTTAAACTTTCCTTCATTATTCATATATTGTTACAGTGGCGACAATTATGATTAACTATGGCAACAAAGTATGTGGGTTTTGGAATGTTCAATAGACAGTTTTTATATGGGGATAGGTTTAATTGTATTTTTACAGTATTTACTTGTGTAAGCATCCAACTTGTGTAAACTCCTGTGCTATTTTTAAAGGATTCCAGAGGGGAAATTTGATGTGGTGTGTTGTGACTGTTATGCACAAAGATGAGGTTCACGGGAATATAATGTGAAGTGGGCATTATTTTAGCGAGTGAGCACTTTGGTTGACTTTAGTTAATGATATGACTGCCTGCTCTGCAGCTGTACAACTTTCGTGGCAGAACCGGGAGCACACAAAGCACTCAACCATACTGAAACGAGGTGGCAAACAAAAGGGAAGGTGGTTGGATCTAGATTCCTGAGTTGTAAATCAGAGGTGAATAAGAGACTAAAGCTGAGCTCCCCAATGCAGCCCTTACACAAATATATATACATATGTAAAAAAAAAAGTGTTTTTATGTAGTCCTAACCTCAACTATATTATTCTGTATTTCTCCCTTTTTTATTTGATGTTCTGCTTAGTTCTGATTTGTTTTGCACTCACGCCTTTTGTTAAATTTACCCACTTGATTAAAAATGAAGAGAGATAATCATTAACAAAGGTAAATGGTCAGTTAAAAATAAGTAAATGTAACTGCTTGAAAATTCGAATATAGATATTAGCTTTTAAAA
>NQII01000603.1:588472-672521 GCA_002778355.1 Clitarchus hookeri
TTTCCTGTTCGAGATGGGCGACTCAACAATGCAGTCGAGAAGTTAACTTCAAACTCAGCCACGGTATGATTGCTATCTCAAGAAATGAGCGCACAACCTAGTGGTAGGGATGGTTGGGGGAGAGGGGAAGAGAGAAGAATACTGATCGTTGGTACTGGAAGGGCAGTTTCATCTGTTTGGGTATTCATAAATAAACATTTAAAACAAACCCTAACAATTGACATCAAGTTACAAAGAAAAATGTTGCACATGTTACAAATTATTGTCATGGCTGTAGACGCCAGTAGCTGAGCCATTGCATGTTTCTAAAAATAACTTCCAGAAACATGCCTAACCCAGCTGTTCACACATGCGCATATCTTGCCGCTGAAAAATGCTTTTCGTGCCCTACAAGCTGCAAGTGGACACACATAAAAATAAATGTGGCTTCAGATTCTGAATTCTGCTGAATAGAGGTCCGGTAAACACGCATCACTGTACTTTAACTTTTCCCATTATATCATTGAAATTATTAGCAAATACATAATGTTTTAACTAATGTTTAAACTAAGTTTTTAAAATATGAACATACATATTGAGTAAAAACATGTGTAAAATACAGCAAACGATTTAATATCAATATAATGTATTAAAACAAACTTTATTTAACGTTTTAATAGTGGGAAAAAATTAGGAAAGACCAAGGGCCATAGAAATAACGACAAAACACAAGCAATTATTCCCATTAAGGAATAAGCAAAGTGACAAATGATAAACACAAAATGAGTGCGTAAACAAAAATCAGCACATAGCATTGCCACACTGCAACTGCACTGCACTGGAAGTAAACACTCTGGTGTGAGCATGCTATAGTGACAAAACATAATTAAAGTGATGGGCAAAGAAAAAATGTAGCTACACTCCAGCTTAAGTTAGAGTGATTAATTACATCACACAAAAGGAAAAGGAGTTGCTGTGAAAAAAAATATGAAAATCCAAAATGTGACAGACGTTGGTGTAATGAAAGGGGCCAAAAAATTAACCTGACATCTGCAGAAAGAACTACAAACACCCCACAGTTGAAGAACAGTTGTNATCTGCAGAAAGAACTACAAACACCCCACAGTTGAAGAACAGTTGTAGAGATAAGTCATCAGCCATTTTGCGCAAACAAGGCTTTAGTGGGATTCCAGGAAGCGGGTGTGGGTTGGGGAACTGGCAACCATAAATCTGAAAACACCACGATGCTTGCCAGGGAACAATATACCTTTCTCTTTCATAAACACAGAGGGGGAAGATACAGTTAACAACGTGGAAAGGCAGATGACCCGCTACTTCGATCGACGCAACATCCGATTAACGATACAAGCGGGTAGCTTTATCATTATTTATATAGGATTTTTGCCGGGACCACTGAAAATTAACTATGGATACGGTTTTTCGGTACGACGAGAGTTAACTATATTAGACAAAATTAAAGTAAATATTTTATTACTTGTATTATTTTTTTTAAGGGAGTATATTGCTCGGCCAATTAAACTAGAGGAGTTAAGAATACTTGATGAATAACTAAAAATTCTAGGGGTAGAGCTTCTCCTCGTGATATGGCTGACAGTGTAATTTTAATCATGTACTAAATAGGCAGTTTTTAAATATTGTATTGTTTTATGAAATATAAAAGTGGATTTTTGAGTGATTGTTTTTGTATCAACACAACTTGACAAGAACTATGTTTACTTTTATATTATTTTTATGTTGAATGAAAGGTTTGTCCAATCTCTTACGTGTCACAAATACTTTTAAAGATGATCATTTGCACTGTCATTTGGGAGTTAAACTTGACACACAACAAATGTAGGCCTATCAGTAAGTCCAACTTGAAGTTTAACAATGTTAAATTTTGGTTTTTGGTGGATCTACAAGACAAGTCTTCATCCACTGAATGTCTGCATGTATGGAAAATATTTGTCATTCCCCTGTAAAACAATGGATAAAAGTTCTACAATATCTTTAATTCTTATAGTTTGTTTGTTTAAACTTGTGACAGGGCCACAACTAGGAATGTCCCTTTTCTCAGAAGAGAGCTGCAGAGGATGCCGGAAAGTGTATTACATACAGCACTTTGTTTGTAAACTAAAATAAAATGTTTTTTGCTTGTTTGTGATGCTAAAAATCATCCCTGTTCATCTGGAAAATAGGGTTTGCCACATAGTTTTTTGTTACGAATCAGCACTACTATTCGCCTGATGAAGGGGGATGGAATTACCAACCACATTTTCACAGGTGCAAGATCTCCATTCTACAAAACACTATACACCGATTTGTTGCTTTATCGCAAGTAGTTCCTGATATTTGTAACAAAAATAAGTTCAAAATTTAATTTTTGGGGGTGCATAGCTTCCCTAATAATCACTTAATGAAAAAAAAAAAAAAGTACATACATTTTTGTCTTATATTTTCGTCAGGAATCACCTCCCGGAGTTTCTGTGATTTTTCATTGCATGTTTTATTTAGTTAAACTTAACTATTTACGTTAAGAAAAATATGCATAAGATCATTATTGTAGGAAGTTTTATAAACTTTAATTTAGCGTATTACTTTTTTTTTCTTTTTTTTTTTTTTTGCAAAACCTGCTAGTGTCTAAAGATTTTTTTTTATATTTGCAATTTTTTTTGCTGTGATTCAATTGTTTGCAAATGGAAATAAAAATCATGTTGAACATTTCGAATAGTGTTTGATATGCGAAGATTCAAAAGATCTGTGACCTTGGCTGCATATAGTTTGGGAGGTCCGTCTTAGTAGGCAGGAAGTATTTCAGGATTTTACGAGCATCTAAGGTCTCCACTTCGGGTGTTAAGATGGTTTGGAGTAGTCACACTGACGATAGTAAGTCTTAAAAAAATGTTTGGAGATTTAATTCTATTATGCAGAACTTGGATGTACACTACAACCTGACTGATATGAGCCCTCATGGTTTCTGGAATGGGGTTATTGTGTGGGGTGGTTGCATTAAATATTTTGGGGGATTTTGGGCAAATTTTAACCCACCTCCAACCTGACATCAAAATTTGCAAACTTTTGCGTGAGGTCATTGTTCAGTGCTTTCTGGTACGAAAATAACAAGTTTTGTAATTGAACACCTTTATTTTAATAGGTAGACGTCTTCCAAAATATGACCCCCTAGATTTCAATATTGGATCTCCCCGTGTCACCAAAAATGTTTATATACTTCAAGCAGTGCATAAGTTTTAGAGCACTAAGTCCATTTTCCGTAGCTTCTTGCGGGAAAATAAAAGGATTTATTATAAAATAGTAAGTCAGTTAAATGGACAGGCGTCTTCTGAATAAAATAGTATAATTAAAGTGTATATATCACCTCCCTTTGTTGCCGAAATGTGCATAATTTTTTCAGAATGTGTAATCCATTTTCAGTGTCTTCCTGTGGGAAAATAAAAGGATTTGGTACTAAAATATTAACTCCAATAGATGCAAGTTTTTTGAATAAACTGACACTGTGGAAGGGCATATGTGACACCTGTGTGTCACCAGAATGTGCACAAGCACTGTGCCTGAGTGCAGTGGAACTCATGGCAAGTGCCAATTGTAATTTTAAAGGAAAAGCAGAGGATGTGGTTCTGAATGATTAAAGGGCAGAGGTGGCTGAGCGGTTAGACTGCTAACCTCCCACAAAGGCGAACCGGGTTCAATTCTCACTCCGGATTTTTGCAAGTGAGAATCGTGCCAGATGATGCTGCTGGTCGGTGGATTTTCTCTGGATCTTCCATTTCCTCCACCCTTGCATTCTGGTGCTGCTCCATTCTCATCTCATTTCACCCTCATTGGCTCTCAGACCTCCTTAAGAGCTACCCAAATCTCTCCACTCCTTTCCACTGCTCTCTGAATAATTAATTATTGAAGGCAAGAAATAAATAAATGTTAATGATAATTTATTTGCTGTTGTGTGAAAAAACACATGTTTTTTAATGAATTAATATTAATTACTTGCTCAAATCTATCAAGGAATGCTGAAAATTGTGTGGGTTGTCAAACAAAAACATTACCAAATTGGAATACAAACAAAACTAAGCTTAATCTTTTCGTCATCAAAAAACAATCAATACCAAGAGAAATTAAAAAACTCTGCACAAATCCAAGTTTTAAATAACAAGCAGAGAGAAAAGGTAGTGTCTCCACAAGCAAGTAAGACCACTTAGCAAGACAAGCACATGGCAAAACGGTAGTCGTGTTACATGTGGAAACACAGCCTGCTGAGGGGGGAAAGGGCAGTGTCAATGGGTATTTGCTAGCAATAACAGCCTAAAGGGGGTGGCATCTATTTTTAGGTATGTGCTGCTTGCTGTAGAGTGCTCGCTAAGAAACCCAAATTTTTCACTGTTCCTCAAAAACGAGTTGTAAAGGAAATGTGGTTACAATAAATTGATTCAAACAATCAGTTTCTGGTTTAGTTATGTGTAACTTTGTCGCTGTTAGTATTAATTGTTTAGTTAGACACAGATGTTTGGGAAAACAGTTTCAAATCCATGATATAAAAAGTGCTCAATCTTTTTTAACTTTATAACATTTTTGTTTTGTTTTTCTTTGCCATTCTCAAAAATGGAGTATACTAGACTGGATTACAGATTAGGCCAGAATTAAGAACTTAATTCTTGTGCCTATGTGTAATAGAATGCATACTACTGCATTTTTGTTGTGTATGGCCAATTATTACAAATATATATGTGACAGCAGGAATTTCAAGCTTTTTCACAGCATAAAAAAAGAGACTGGCAATTCTTTTTTGCCACTGTACTGCAGTCTTCTGAATATAAAATTAATTATTTAAACACAATATTTTTTTTATGTAGTACAACACAGTTACCAATTTCATTTACACCTGGCTGTGCCACTGTATCTCCATTCTGTGGTTGGTTGGGAATACAAGCGATACATTCCAGTAAGTGTAAAATTACATTCTAAATATTCCCTTGCAGTCTGTGCTTGAAGACAATAGAATTCAATTTGTGGAAACAAATTTGTATATTCTCTGATTTCATTTTTTATTTGCTCTGAAATTTTCTTTTGTTTGCCATGCAATACTTTAATTTCCGTTTCCAAAACTTCACTACTACTTAGCTTTTCTTTCATTTCTGATGAATTTATCACCAATGTTGAGTACTTTTATAAAGAATAACTATGCAACACAACCACAAATAAAAATGTGGCTGTGTTGCACAGACATATTGTTGGAGAATACATGAATTATTACTACATACTTTTAACTCTCTATTTTATAACCTCAGTTATAGCGACCCCTCAAAATAACAAGCCTATTTTGAGGAACCGTGAAGAAATGTAATTATAAAGGTGGAAAATATGGAGGAAAGAGACTGAAAAATAAGTTTGTAGCCTTTAGTTTGGTTGCTATGCATGGTGATTCTCTTTGCAAGCCCTATACTACTACGAATTGAGTCAGATCTGAACGTAGGCACCATCAGAGATGCACTTGACTGTCTACCCCCTCTCCCATGGTCATCAATGTTTCACCATGCATGACTGTCGTTGCAAATGAATTTGATTAAAACTGTTTTCATTAGCAATAAAAATATACTTATTTTAATGTTGTCTCTCCTTAATTGATAAGCCATAATGTGAAAAAACTGCAGCCAAGGTAGCTTACTTTGAGTATTTTCGTATCACAGATTGCGTGACTTGAGAGAGTTAGAGGACCTCGTGTGGCAGCCGAGTGATGGCGAGCAGTGGACAATAGTGCCAACACCTCCACAGGCTCTATTAATCCTTTCACCCCTTTCTGGGGGTTTATTCTAATTTTCTCAGGAAGTCTGTCGCAAGGTCCTGCGGGCTAGGAGACGCCATTTGAGACAATCAGGAGCAAAATATGTTGCCCAAATAGTTATTCTAAGTGCACTGTCCTTGCAAAGCCTCGCTCTTTCGGTAGTGCTCTGGTTGTATCAACTGCCCCACCACAACTCTCTTCCCCTCCTTCCCGTGGGTTCAGGTAGGAAACGTGACAAATTTAAACACATGCAGTGCCTGCAATAATGTATGATTAAATGAAAGCTATTATTACAAACTATGCCTCTAAAGTGGTTAGTTAATGCAAAAAAGTCCACTTACCTACATTTATTATTTATACAATGTCTTGTATAAAACAAGTACCATTCCATTTATCAATGCATAATATTTAAAGTGAAATATTCCGACATGGTTACTATCTCTTGACGCTGTGAATGGTTAATGTGTTGTACACACGGGTTGGCAGTTGAAAACGTTATTCGTTTTAAAGGAACGTACTGTTTCACGTATAAAAACAACTATTAAAGATGAGATAATTTGTTATGTAGTAGCCCCATCTAACAGTCCATTTAAATAAATTCCACTGTACTTCAACTAAATATATAGAAGATAATACGTGAAATGTTGTTTTAATAAATACAATAATGAAGTACAAAATTATATTATGTTTTCATAGAAAATTGCGGTAGGCCTAAAAACAAATCTTAAATAATAAAAAGTGTTTANAATGTTGTTTTAATAAATACAATAATGAAGTACAAAATTATATTATGTTTTCATAGAAAATTGCGGTAGGCCTAAACAAATCTTAAATAATAAAAAGTGTTTAATTTTTTATGGAAGGAACACAGGACTTTCCATTACCACTAGTGAAGTAAATGCTTCGACAAAAATAACCTGTGTAATCTAAACATTTATTCATAAAATGATAGAAGCTGCCCATTTAATTGTTTTAATTATTGCATGCAAGAATAAAATTATTTTCTATATTATTATAAGTAAAAAAAAATTCTCAGCCAAGCCTCAAACCTAAAACATATGTTCTAGATGTTAGCAGCCACACGACATAACCACTCTGCCATTTCTCTTACGAAATGGATTCAAGATATATGAATATAACATCCATACTTGTAAACATGCATTGATACAATTAGATACACTTAATAGTGTTCCACGTTTATTATAACATTTTATATGTTACGCACTACGTTTGACGGAACTATAAATTTTATGCCTGTTTGTANAGCTGCCCATTTAATTGTTTTAATTATTGCATGCAAGAATAAAATTATTTTCTATATTATTATAAGTAAAAAAAATTCTCAGCCAAGCCTCAAACCTAAAACATATGTTCTAGATGTTAGCAGCCACACGACATAACCACTCTGCCATTTCTCTTACGAAATGGATTCAAGATATATGAATGTAACATCCATAATTGCAAACATGCATTGATACAATTAGATGCACTTAATAATGTTCCACGTTTATTATAACATTTTATATGTTACGCACTACGTTTGACGGAACTATAAATTTTATGCCTGTTTGTANTGTTCCACGTTTATTATAACATTTTATATGTTACGCACTACGTTTGACGGAACTATAAATTTTATGCCTGTTTGTAATAAGTATGTCGACCATGCTTCTCACCCGCCATGTTCAAACTGAGCTTCCCGATCGGGAAAGCACCTTATGACAACACATTATCTGTTGAGTGTTCTTTATCGTATTCTCATGAAAATCGAGAAGTCATCTTTGACTTAAAATCCTAAACACCGGAAATATAACAAAAATCAATATTTCACGATCTGGAGCTGCATCTCGAGAAACTTAGAATAAACCCCCTGGTTGACCATAAAGAGATGAGGGCTAGGATGCCATGCTGGTCCATCACGTAAGGGGAGGAAATGTCTCGCAAACACAGTATTAGCATATCCTTTCAAGCCAGGTGTTCGCATATTTATGTTCACCGAAACACTGAAATTCTTGTTTTCATTAAAAAATTAGTGACTTTCGAGATGTCAGAAAATAAATATGTTTATTAATATTTGTTTCTTTATGGCTGGTAATAATTGATAATTTAAATGATGCCGCCTGATTTTCTCGTTAATTTTGCAACAGAGGGGTGTTATAATATTATGCCCTTCCAGTTTATTTAGATTTGAAATAAATTGATATAGTAATAACAAATCCTCCGTGTTGTTCCGCAACAAGCCACTGAAAATGTATTTCATGCTCATTAAAACTTGCGTGCCACTTAATGTTTATAAACATGTTTGGCGACAATGAGATGTCAAGTAGATGACTTGTGGGGTATTGTTTTGCTCTGAAGATTTATGCCTCTTGAATTAAATTAATATCCAATTCACAAATCATGGTAATTTTATGCCACATACAATTACACTGACTTCACATGAAACTCAGTTTCAAAATATTGTAGGTGGTGAAATTGGTTAGATTCTATTTTGCAAAGATATCAATTTCACGAGGTCATTCTTGCGGACTGTGGCACACTATAAGAATTGGTACCATTTTTGTATATAGAGCTAAGGGAGTGATTCAATATCTATCCAAATTACAATTACCACCCCTTCAAAATATATACCTTTTTCCAACGAACCGTGAAATTTAGTGGAATTGAGAGTTTACTGATTTACATGTGGCCCTATTACACTAAAATAATAAATATGCAATAAGGACACAATTTAAAATGGAGCAGTATGTCACTGAAAAGTCTACAAAAACTACTCGAATATATACTGAGTTATCTGCCATTTATTGACATTTCATGAAACTAAAAATCTTGCCTCCTTGTTCATACTAAGAACAATAAAAAAACAAATACAGCTATGGCTTTATATCCAAATGAAATTTTTTTTAATGATGCTATGCTGCACTGGGGTGTGAAGTTTTTCTGAATCCTAAACAGTGTGTTTAAAACCCACTAAATTCGTTTTTTCTGGCATAGCCTTTCAGAATTTCAAGAGTATTCAACTTATGTTGCTTTTCGGGGAGATATCAAGGTTTTATTTTGATGCATCTTTNCCTTTCAGAATTTCAAGAGTATTCAACTTATGTTGCTTTTCGGGGAGATATCAAGGTTTTATTTTGATGCATCTTTTTTTAAGTAACTAGTTATTAAAACATTCAACTTTTGTTCAATAACATTATGTTATGTTATAATGTTGCCACGTAGCAGCAGAAAATTGACTAAAAATTTGTCCTATATGTCATGTGAATAAATTATTTTTTACAATTTTAATGTGATAAGTTGTAACACATGTCTGTACACATTGGAGGTAATTATAAATTTCCAGTGAATCCAAAATTGGGAGTCTGATACACAAAGCAAATATGTGGAAACAAGATTCCCTTTTTGAACTGGTCGTTTGCTTGTGGCTGGAGACTTGGNCTTTCAGAATTTCAAGAGTATTCAACTTATGTTGCTTTTCGGGGAGATATCAAGGTTTTATTTTGATGCATCTTTGTTCAATAACATTATGTTATGTTATAATGTTGCCGCGTAGCAGCAGAAAATTGACTAAAAATTTGTCCTATATGTCATGTGAATAAATTATTTTTTACCATTTTAATGTGATAAGTTGTAACACATGTCTGTACACATTGGAGGTAATTATAAATTTCCAGTGAATCCAAAATTGGGAATCTGATACACAAAGCAAATATGTGGAAACAAGATTCCCTTTTTGAACTGGTCGTTTGCTTGTGGCTGGAGACTTGGNTCTGATACACAAAGCAAATATGTGGAAACAAGATTCCCTTTTTGAACTGGTCGTTTGCTTGTGGCTGGAGACTTGGTGTCTGTAGTTCATAGTAGCTGGCAGAGTGAGGGTCTAGGTAGGCAACTCGTCAATACTCTGCTCAATGCATATAGGGTTCCCCACTGGGTTTGGACATGTAGAAACGTGGCAAGGGGCCTCGTCGCTAGTACTAAATGTGAGGTGTGCTCCGTAACTTTGGGTTTGGTGAGTTGGACAGACTAAGAGGTTGTTGGTTTGAGGTAGGTTCAGGTTAGGGTTCTGGATTCACGTACATTATGGTAGATGACTCTGTGGACTTGTCACTCGTTGAGTCGTTTGTCTGGCAGCANAGGGTTCTGGATTCACGTACATTATGGTAGATGACTCTGTGGACTTGTCACTCGTTGAGTCGTTTGTCTGGCAGCAGACTCTTGGCGTTGGTGGTGCAGTGAAGAGTTGAAGTTACCTGAAATAGAATAGGCCTCAGTAGCTGACTTATCAANGACTCTTGGCGTTGGTGGTGCAGTGAAGAGTTGAAGTTACGTGAAATAGAATAGGCCTCAGTAGCTGACTTATCAATGGGAGGGTGAGGGCCAGTCCAAGGATAATGTATGCTGGGGACTTTTACCACTGGACCAAAGAGTCCTTGGGGCATATCCGGCAGTGATTGTACTACTTGGCATCAGGCTAGTTGAGCTTGATCTCTCGGGTCACCATATTGGCAATAAACGTGTCCAACCAGTTCGGCAAGTCACTACGGGTGTACTCCTCTGCTTAACTGGCTTCACAATGACTCCCATACCAGGAGGGAAAAGGCATAAATAATTCTGCATATCGCCAGAGATGTATCCGAGTTTCTAGGAGATAGAGGTCTTAATAAAAATAAAATAACTTTAATTTATTTTTTTTATTTATTTATAGCGCTATAAAAATACACAGCTGTTATATACAACACAAACTACCTACTGTTAACACTTATCATTTTCAGTGAGTGCATTATAAAATGGCAATCTTGATACTAATTAAAGTCCTTATCACTGTCTTTATACTTCCTATAGTCACATAATCAGCACTTATTATTTACATATATTCAACCAAACTATCATATTGCGGTGAACAGTTCGTTCAGAGACCTTCGCAGTTGCTCCTTGATTAAGATTCCCCACAATTTGACGTACAGTTGCTCTTCTGTTGGACTGGACAACTCTTGCAAGTCTCTCTTCAGATTGAGCATTCAGTAGCCTGTGATGACCACAAGCCTGATGTTGAGACCCGGTTTTCTGCTTGGTAGTCCACTCTCTGTAAACATTAATAACTGCTGCTCTCAAACACTTCACAAGTGCAGCCGTTTTGCTGATACTGGTTCCGACACTTTGAGCGCCTACAGTCATCCCGCGTTCAAACTCAGTTAAATCACGTTTTTTGCCCATTTCTTCGCAAGCAACACAGTGCAATCGATGCTTCACTTGTCCTGCATTCCCTTTTTATAGCTATCTCGCCATCTAGCATCAACAACGTGAAGTTATAGCCAATCTGCATATAAGTGTNATCTAGCATCAACAACGTGAAGTTATAGCCAATCTGCATATAAGTGTCAAGTGGTCATAATAATTTGGCCACTCAGTGTATATGACCAATTTTTTATGAGGAATCATTTGCAGAAATTTGNATAACTGCTGCTCTCAAACACTTCACAAGTGCAGCCGTTTTGCTGATACTGGTTCCGACACTTCGAGCGCCTACAGTCATCCCGCGTTCAAACTCAGTTAAATCACGTTTTTTGCCCATTTCTTCGCAAGCAACACAGTGCAATTGATGCTTCACTTGTCCTGCATTCCCTTTTTATAGCTATCTCGCCATCTAGCATCAACAACGTGAAGTTATAGCCAATCTGCATATAAATGTCAAGTGGTCATAATAATTTGGCCACTCAGTGTATATGACCAATTTTTTATGAGGAATCATTTGCAGAAATTTGNTGTCAAGTGGTCATAATAATTTGGCCACTCAGTGTATATGACCAATTTTTTATGAGGAATCATTTGCAGAAATTTGTTGATAGAGTTCATATCCACCTTATATAAATGTGGCGGCAGGTCACATTTATCATTTCAAGGTCATTTGGTCCACAGAAGAAGGCATTCCTGTTTCACTGCAGTAATTCAGAGACAGCCTTTTCCTGTCGCCAATTAAGGTTTTCTGTTGTTTTTAGTAGCGGTTCCTCCAGTACTCCGGGTAGGGGGTTATGGGTCAGTTACGGGTGAGTTTCCTCGTTGCTGGTAAGGCGTTGGTCTTTAATAACAGTCTGTTTGGTCTGCTACTGGTAAGCCGTCACCACCACATCCTACTACTGGCAGCACAGTTGGTAAGGGGTATCTGCCGTGATGGTTTGGGCCGATAGTTAGTACCAAGGCCCGACCATTTGGCGGGGTGTTGGACCACTTGGCATTCAGGCCGATGGGGCCCAAGACAGGAATTTCCTGTGTGAAGAAATTCCCATGTATGGTAATGGTTAGAGCCCTATGACCATTTGCACCAATTCATAATAATTCAGAATTGTCCTTTGCAGATAAAAACCGCAGCTGTAGTGAATGAAAATAAACATTCTTTCAAGTTTGGATTTACTGTTTTTCTAGCTCTGTAAATTTGGTTGTGTATTATTTTATTGAGAATGGCGAAATGAATACAGTCACTACTGAAAATTAATGAAAGCTACTGATTTTTAACCAAAATACTACTAATAGCTTTAGCAAATGGTTGGCACCTCTGTGGAAATTTTTTGACAGTCCCTTGNTACTAATAGCTTTAGCAAATGGTTGGCACCTCTGTGGAAATTTTTTGACAGTCCCTTGAAAAACTATAGATACGGAGTCCACTGTAATAAGCCATTTGCATGTGGCACCGTAATGCATGCCTCCGCGCAATTCGAGCAGTATTTTAGGTAATCGGCCTGTCACCTGTAGCAGTGCAATTCTAGCCATGCTAATGACAGCTGCATAATTGTGTAATGCACACTTAAAATCACAGTTGATTTTCAGTCATTCTAGTATGGTTCAGTAACTGTAGCTTTTATCTTGCAGATAGTAAAATGAGTAACGGTTTGGAAAAACTGAAAATTGAAAGAGAAAATAGTATGTATAAAAAAGGTGTGACAATAAGTAACTTCATTATAAACGACTTTGGAAAGCTGCAGTGTTTGGTGTGTATATGCAAATAGTCAGTGCCCAAGGAATATAATGTGAAAGGACATTACTTTGCACAAAGAGAAATATAAAAAAAATATGAAGGACAAGCTCGAAATTTGTTCATTCTAGATCTCAAGAAGCAACTGAGAAAAATTTGATTCAGAGCCCCTTTGACACCAGTGTGTACAAAGAATAATTTCAGCCATGGGAGAGGAAGCAGCAGTTACTTTGTCTGATATAATACAAGTAACTCACTTTTTCATTGTGCTGTGATAAAAGCACAGATCAAANAAGCAGCAGTTACTTTGTCTGATATAATACAAGTAACTCACTTTTTCATTGTGCTGTGATAAAAGCACAGATCAAAATTATGTGAGTAAGCTTGTAATTTTTGTTCATGTGACTGGGGAAGATTTTAGTACAAAAGAAGAATTGTTTGGAACTTTGTTCTCTTCGTGGAACACTGAAGGGGAGTGACATTTATGAGGCAGTAAAATAGTCTGTTGAAAAATTCTGTGGCTTTTGCAAGTGTTCAGTGATTGTGATAGATGGTGCACCAATGATGATAAGGAAAATCAGTCCTGGTAGGGCTTCTGAGAGAAAGTGCTGTGAATTGTCCCATTTTTCACTGCCTCATTCACCAGGAAGTATTATGTGGGAAATAGGTGAAATAAAATTAGGAAAACAGTGCTAAAGGTGATTAATATAATATGGGGAGGAAACAGAACTCTTGTACATCACCAGTTTAAACAGTTCTTGGAGGAAATGGAATCAAGTGTATGGAGTCTTGCTTCTTTATGATCAAGTAAGGTGGTTGAGTGCAGGAAAGAGCCTCGGGCATTTATTCAGGTTAAGGAAAGAAATTCCTGAATTTCTTAATAAGTTTGTTTCACCGGACTCTACAGACTTGGAAAATGAGCTCCAAAGCTCTTACTTTCTTCGACAGCTGACATTTTTAACAGATATGACTGGTTATCGGAGTGAACTCAACTTTAAACCCCAAGGCAAGTATCATTCGGTGTCTGATTTAGTGGGCCACATAAATGGATTTTGCAGTAAGCTGACCCTTATCAACAAAACTTTGGAGAACAATGACTTGATGCATTTTTCATGTTGTAAGCAACTAACAGAGGAATTTGAAGATAATGAAGCACTGTATTTTTTTGAGTTCTGTGTAAATTTTCAGAATATCATGACTGAGTTCAACACAAGATTTTATGATTTTGAGAGAGTGAAGAGCAGTATTTTCTTATTTAACGATCTACATAGGGTGTTATACAAGAACAAANATTTTATGATTTTGAGAGAGTGAAGAGCAGTATTTTCTTATTTAACGATCTACATAGGGTGTTATACAAGAACAACCAGCAAATTTACAACTTGATCTGTGTGACCTGCAAGCTAATGCATTTCTCCAAATCAAAACAGAAAAGGGACCTGCATTCTTCAAACTTATTTGTAATGAATACTTTCCCCACCTGTGTGATTTTGGGGGGGAAATAAAATCAGTGTTTTGGAGCACGTACATGCGTGAAAGGGTTTCCTCGTACAATGAAATTCATCAAGAACCAGTACAGGAATTCTATTGCAGATTCTTTTCTGCTGCACCTTCTGCGGCTGGCAACAACAAGGATTGATGTTGGCATTCTTGCTCTAGTATATTATTCTGATTGTCCTCACTTATCACACTTAACCCTTTTTGCTGCTTTTTTTTTAGGTTAGTATATCATAAATAGGTAGATAATAAAATTTTTAATTACGTTCATTCTCCTTTTTATATAGTTCATCAGTAAATTTGAGCTCTTTCTGCATGTGGCCCTCCTCCACCTCACAGAGTGACATTTGTAGCTCTTGGCTTCATTGTAGTTGGAAAGTTCTTCCCTAAGTCCTATTCTCCTTTGATGGGTGTGATTCGTTAGGTACACAAGCTTTAGACAAAGTTAATGTTAATTATTATTAGAAGTCATTCAGTTGAGAGGAATTACAAAAAAATTAAGGTAGGTGTTAAGCCTGGGCGAAAGCACCGATTCTAAAATAACTCCAAGCAGTAGGACACATGGCATTGCACCGGTTGGAGTGACAATGGTTCGTGGTGTACTGAAAGTACCAAAGGCACTTCTATCTGAAGGATGTATTATTCACAAGTGGAGTTTTTTTTAGCAAGAAGTAACACCGGAAATTAGTTGGCATTTTTTATTGTCCATGATTAAGTAATGGACAAAACACATTCTGTGATTAAGAGATTAATGAACCTACTACGTGCAGGGGAGGGTGCCTGGTTCAACTGCTCAAATGAGTATGGCAAAACAATACAAGGGGTTGAATTTTTGGGATTCGCACAATAAAAATAAAATAATCAAAACACATATGTAGGTCATGAAGCAACTATACTTAGCTTTGATGTAACTTGGAGAGAGAGGTTCACGTAGGGGTGATTTTGCAGGTGCCCTGAATGAGCTCTGGCAGATAGCGTGGCTGGACGCTGGATGATGCTCACTGGTGTTGGGTGTTGAAGATGTTGCGGTGGATGTTGGTGGTCTCGGCAGGACTCAAAGGTGGGCTGGCAGCTGATGGCGCAGTTGGAGATGTTTCAAATCTCATTGGTGGTGCTCCACGAGGAGCCAGTTCTGGTAGCAGGTCTTAGGACAAGCTATGTCTGAAAGGTACATTCGCGAAGTGCCTGGCGGGTATGTAACTTATCCTTTGTACAAAGGCATGAATGATCCCCTAGATGGCAGTAACACCAGTTTTAGGCTGCCCATATTGACTCGTTCGCTACATATAAGCATTTAGAGGTCAGTCGTGCATGCTGCAGAATACAGTTGTGGCGGTGCATTAGAACGCTGTCTGTCAGGCTCCCAAGTAGTTGGTTACGTGATTGAGTGTATACTATGATCGGTAATTAGTGAATCCATATGATTGTGCAATTGTGNTCCCAAGTAGTTGGTTACGTGATTGAGTGTATACTATGATCGGTAATTAGTGAATCCATATGATTGTGCAATTGTATTTGTATCTTGCTCCATGAGAATTAACGCAAATAAGGTGTTAGAGGTTTTACACCAGTTCGATTTACCGTCTACATCACGTGAAGTACGTGAAGAGGAAAGAAACATTGCAAACACTATATTCAGTTTGATCAAGAAATGGGAAGACAACACTATCATGGAAATCCTGGAATGAGTGAGTGAAGAGATTTGGGTGGCTCTTAACAGCAAGGTCTTAAGAACCTATGAGGGGGAAGAACTGGTGCAAATGCCTTCCGAGGATACTACTGATATCTAGTCTATTTATGAGCCTTTCAATGATGGTGTAGCTAAAGACCATGTTCCTTTCGATTATGTCTTGAAGGTAATTGAAGCTAAAAACAAAGGATGGTCATTGAAAATCATTGAAAGCAATTATTCATCACTTCAGGAGGGTCAAGGACAGCAGCTATCTATCTCGTTATCTGATATATTATGAGCAACAACAAACAAAACGTGATAAACTGATGGTCATTTCGGAGTACATGTCTCATTTTCACGAGGCAAGGGCTAATCTAATTGCTGTGCATGATTTTGATATAAGGTGGTGGGCATGAATGAAAGCTAGAGCGCTTGNGAGGCAAGGGCTAATCTAATTGCTGTGCATGATTTTGATATAAGGTGGTGGGCATGAATGAAAGCTAGAGCGCTTGGATTGACTGATATTAAAGGTGGATCAACCTGGGTTTGGAATTTCAAGGCAGTTCACAAGATCGTTAATCGTAAAGTTATGCGCTTTGTAACTTTCAATCGGAATCGCAAGAAGATATTAAGACTTCTGTGATAGCATTTGGTATTGAATTCACTGACAAGATCATTCCTAACTATTCACCAGCGTAAATTCGGAATACAGACCAGTCTGGATTTAACTATGCAATGCACAGAGACCGCACACTGTCTCACGTGGGTGAAAGAGACTCGACAGTCTGAGTGAAATCAATGTTTGAAATATCACA
Organism: Clitarchus hookeri; assembly: GCA_002778355.1. NCBI lineage: Eukaryota > Metazoa > Arthropoda > Insecta > Phasmatodea > Phasmatidae > Clitarchus > Clitarchus hookeri. The sequence continues at coordinate 605,200 of NQII01000603.1, forward strand.
TTCTTATATAATGCAGCCCATTGTATCCATGAAAGGTAAACTTCTCTCTCTAATTCTTGTCTTATATTAGCAACTGGCTCATTTGGTCCCCGTGTGCAACAGAACATGATCCGACCTCTTAACATGTATATAACTTGTTCAAAATCAGGCAAAGTGGACACGCGTATTCTTGAACAATAGTGGGATAACTGTTTCTCTCCCAANATATAACTTGTTCAAAATCAGGCAAAGTGGACACGCGTATTCTTGAACAATAGTGGGATAACTGTTTCTCTCCCACTGTTGGAACAAAATTTTGTCTGGTTCTAGCTAGATTCATTTTCACTTCATCAACAGACGCTGTTCGTAATTCCGGACAAACATATAGAGGTAACAACTATTCCACCTGGTGCAACGTCTCTTGTTCAACCGTTGCATGTATACTTTTTACGTCAATGGAAGAAGTTCGCCAAACGTTTTTGCGAGTAAGTTTTACTCGATATCATTGATATTGACCTCCAGAGCCGTAATGCTATCATCAACCTGCATGGGTTGTTCCACAATCGGTTCAGTGCCCCCATATTCAGTAACATGATTAAACATGCCTAGAAGAAAGCTACATTTCCAGTTTAATGTGATGCCTTTGATGCTCCTGACAATGTTATCTGGGACACTGAAGATTCAATTTGCTCAACTCCCAACTGCACAGATGCATAATTCATCCAATGTGCTTATTGTTGTTTACATTTGTGTAACTTATTTCTATATCAACACCCACAAACATGTTTAAGTATATGTAAGGACACACAAAATGAGTAGAATAATTGAATCGGTCATTACTAAAAAGACTCTTCTCCAAAAAAATGGTTTTTGAGAAAAAAACAAAAAAACTGTTTTGTGAAGACCCATTATCCTAACCCAGATGTTTGGTATTTTTGTGCAATTTTGTTGGTGCATTTACACAGTATTATCAATATTAAACAACTTTAGGTAAAAAAGATGATAGTTAGGAAGGGTTTAAAATCAATAAAATAAGGGCTGTTTAGAAATCAATACGAACAAAGTATAGTTTAACTTTACTTTTGTCACTATGAATTGAAAATTATATTGTATATTCATTCAAAATAGCACAAATTATTACTTAATGAAAGCAATCAAACATTTTTTCTAAGAAAATACACTCAGTATCCCTAATAAGGTCACTTTTCAGGCATCGTCGTCTACAGTGTTATTGACGGGCCAGTTAAGAATGTCTGTGTAGAATCCCAAATGCTGATTTTCTACATAAGTCACCACTTTTTTTATTTCTTCTACCCTCTTGGGGCTACGATGGCTGAGCAGNATATTTTTTCTACCCTCTTGGGGCTACGATGGCTGAGCAGTTAGACTGCTCGCCTCCTACCAAGGTGAACCGGGTTCAATCCCCTGCCGGTTCACTTCAGAGTTTCGCAAGTGTGAATCATGCCAGACAATGCTGCGGGTCGGCAGATTTTCTCGGGGATCTGCAGATTCCCCTGCCCGTTCATTCTGGCGCTGCTCCATTCTCACCTCACTTCACCCTCACCGGCTCTTAAGACCTCGATGTTAAGAACCGTCCAAATATTTTCACATACTCACTCATTCCACCTTCTTGGTGTTTAGTGGAACTTTTCCATGTGGATATGCCATATTCTGAGGCATTTTGATGGAGCTCACTCCAGGCAAACCTAAATCAAAAGTATGATGTATTAGGCCATCTATACAACATGTTTATGTGCAGCTTTGTATAAAAGTTCTGCATAGCTTACAGGAGCAAATGAAACCTTAGAATGACGAGATACACCCCTTCCGAGTGATTCAAGAGACAAGCCACCTTTTTTGTAGAATTCGGGCCACCATTGATTAAAATCTAACACTCGTTCAGTGTTGACCATGTGAACTGTGAATAGCTGCTGGTTTGTGGAATTATTAATGCTTTCAACATATTCTATTGGAGTGTAGATTCTCTCTGTTTTACGAATCACTCTTTTCATTATGCCAAAGTCCCCGTCAGAAGGCAAGTAAGAGTGTCCACAAACAGGCACTTGGTGCAAAATTTCTTCAAATCATCTAGTATCTGTTAGTGAGGTTAGAAATCTGATCATAGAATGGTTTCTATTTTGCCCTACGCATGCATCTGAATAAAGATGCAACACTTTTAATATCTGCTGGTACATACTCCTGTATGTAGTGATTCATAAAAGAGCAAACCTCATTTTCACCTTTCGTAGCTTGCCATTCATGGTACAGGTAAAAGACAAATTTTTTAGTCTTAATGTCATGAATACAGAATATGTTAACCCACAGTTGACGTTGATAAAATATGTCTTGCAATGGTATATGGGGCAACAGGAGATTCTGCATATAGTCAAAGCAAAGTCCCAGCACTTCATCCCTTCCATGGCACAACTTCTCTGTTTGTTTTATCATAACGTGGAATTTTGAAGCACGGTGCTTATGCACTACTAACTCTACTGATGCAACCCTTTTAGCAACGTCGTTTAATGGGGGGGTTTATTTTTACCATAGGTTCCTCACAAACACTACAGGTGTCTACCTGTGGACTACCAATGGAGAGTTTGAAATTTTTGTTTAAATATTTGAGGTAGAATTGGTATTTGGTTTTTGAATCTGGATATTTTTCTTTATATAAGTCGTACATGATCTTAACCGTCAAATTTGAATTCAAATAATAATAATCACGTGATGAATAATGACTTTGCTTAACAGGAAATGATGAAATCTGTTTATGAATATTTAGTCGTTCTTCTGTAGCAACACATTTTTTAACATGTTGGCTTCTTAGACCATGTGGAGACTTACCTTCAATTAGTAAATGTGTAAGTCTGCGAACCCTTTACTCTCCGATACCGTGTATGCTAATGAAGGCTTTTCTGCAAACCTCCACTTCCTCACCTTCAGTTAAAACATGAAATTTGAATGAACTTACGTCTTGTTTATCTTTAGTATGGAATGACGAAAACTGAGAAAGAATATTCATCTGATGATCTGGCGATACTCTGCTGAAACATTTCTTTTGGCACCTACAACAGAGTAAAATAATGGTATCTAGTGTAACTGTTATGATGGCACAATGCAGAATAACCTCAAACACCACATATTCTTCTATTTGTTTTATTCACTTCATTTTCTTAAGTGTGAGACTGTATATCATTAGGCAGTTATTTAATCTATTCTGTTAAACAATTGCTCAATGACATTAACCATTACATGTTAATGTTATTACTAACCAAAAAAAATACTTGCCTATAATCATTACCAGTTATTCTTAGAAGTTTCCCAGAGTACGTGATATGTTCCAAGCCTTCAAATTTAGATTTCTTCAATATGTTTCTTTTGTAACATTCAGGATTCCTTTAGCGTTTCTTACTCTTTTGGTTTACATTCACGTCTGCCATTTTCTTGTTTTACACTTTACAAACAAATACAGCAAACATACAGCAACAGCTGATTTTTGCAGTCATGGATACAAAACACCAAAGAAAAATTACAACCTTCTAAATATCCCAATGTTTATTATTCATGCATGGAAGCAATGCACTCTATCATTACAAACTCACTCTGCCAAACTAACATTCATTTCTAAATCGTCCCAATTCCTAAAGAATATACCTTTTAAAATGAATGCATTTTACTAATGTTATTCCATATAGACACTATAGCAGGAGAAAGGTCACTTTAGAATGCAAATGAGGATGGTGAGATAACTACGTATAAATAATCGCTTACTTATATTGGCATACTGGAAATATATCTGTGCAGTTAAAATATTTTGTACTTTATTGTTACATGCATGCAGAAAACCATAACCAATAAAACAACCAAAGTCTTCTGCATAAACTGGCATTAATTTCTAAAATGCCATAACTCCTGGAGATAAGGCATTTAAGAAATGAACGAAAAATTACTTTCTCTGTTCTATCTACACTAAGGGTTAAGCCTTTTTAGCATGGAAATGTTCAACTTAGTATAAGTAATCACCTGGTACCCAGAACTCATTTTAGCCAAAAATAGACATAAGACCTTTTAGAAATGATTGATTCAATTATTAGTTATAGCTGAGTTGCTTGCCATATTCATTATTATGCTAATATCTAACTAGGCTCATAAACATGTATAATTACTGCTATGGACAACTAAACTTGGTACAATAAATTAGTGATGGCCCGATACCCGATATACGGTATCGGATATCGTCATATCGGTAATGGCCATTCTAACCTCAAGTATTTTCTCTCCTCTGCTGCACACTTCATTTTCCCAACTCTTAACATCAGGCTGCAGCAATACAACTAAAAAGAACAAAATAATTAGAAAAATCAATATGCAATAATAAAAAATAAAAATTAATTAAAAAAAAAATTTCATTTTTTTATTTTTTTTAAAAATTCCTTACAATTAAAAAAAATAAGAATGTACATGCCCATCATTATTTTTCGCTTCACGAATTACATTTTTATTTTTGGTAAAGCAGTCTTATGTTTGACGTACGTTTCTCAAAGTAAACAAAATGATCGTGGCTTGTTAGCTTAGTTTTCATTCCTGTCCTTTTACATATTTTTTGTAGACTAGCGACCTTTTTGCAACTTTAACTTAGTTTTGTAATATGTTACGAGATATAATTTTGTATAACGTTAAACTATTTTTTTTTATGCTTTGATGTACCGGGCATAAAGTAAATCTCACTTAGCAGTAAGTCAATTTAGCTTATTGCAAACAAAACTTTTCCAGGCAGCAGTTTTCTCTCAAACACTTAAGCGACAAATGTCTGCTTACAGTATGATAAATGAAAATATCGGTTTACATGTATCGGATCGGTAAAATCCTAAATATCGGAACCTTTATCGGTATCGGGTTTTTTCAGTATCGGGCCATCACTACAATAAATATATATTACAGCTGAACTTTCCATCGTATTTGATTTTATTCCATTATCAGTCAGGCACTTCACAAATTTACCTTGTGAGAGATGCCACAACACAAGTCCAGAAATGCTTGGTGCACTGTCTTACATAGTTGCTTGGAACCTGCAACTGGTGAAAGAACTCTGAAAGTTGTTTCTCGATGTTGACCACAATGTGTGAAGATATCATGTGATAACAGGTGACCATGGTAGATTTTATTTCAAAGTTTGCTATAATGTAATAAGCTGTCAGTGACGAATAAATTACTGTCAACTTCACATGAGGTACACACATCACTGATAAGTACAAAGGACCTGAGCATTGTTTGCCATGTCCTTGTACATTTCAAAAATAACTTTGGCCCTTGTGTTATCATATAAATGTGGAATAATTAATCTAGAAAATATGGTTATGCATAGAATGACATACAGTAGAACCTCTCTATGTCAACCCCAATTATAGAATCCATTTCTCTATAATGACTTGATTTTGAGGAACCGTAAAAAATTTGAGGGGAATTAGCTAAAAATAAATTTGTCGTGCTTTTCTTGGTTGCTACATGCTGTGTTTCTGCTGTACTGTGTATAGCGCATATCTCAAATTGGGTAACAGCCCTATGCCACCAGTGTTAGCTAATACCTATTGATTCTGCCTCTGCCCACCCTCCACCCCTGAAGCAGCCAAAAGTTTCCTCGCACGACTACCATCATGTGTTTGTCCTGCCATTGTGCTCTCGCTAGCTGCCTTCTCACTTTGCATGTTTTATAAAGACTTTGATTTCTCTTGGTTGTTATTACTGTTTGTTGATTACTTATTATGCTTAGTTTATTTTTTACGCAGATGTGGTAACGTTTTTGGCTTGGTTTTGTGAATATTTGTTGACAACCCATTTTTTTTTTTTTTTAATATATATATATTTACACTTGCAATTTCATTCAAACGAGTCAAAAGAGGGCCAGCTCGTTTTACTATATGTAGATGGTTTTCTGTGTAGTGAGCAATTTTTAAAGCGCTTTGTAGTTTCTTCTTGTTTCAATTTGTGTAACTTTTCATCTCATGTCAATAAAAAAACGTTGCCATGCTATTTTTTCCTAATATTTACAACAACTACGGGAGTCTGCTGAGTTTACTCAATAAATAAAAAAGCACCACGTGCTCACAATGGTGAACAATATATAGTCCATTCATAGTTATTTCACACTTTTCTAAAGCCGTGCTAAATTTATACTTTTGGTTAGCGATTACATATCCTCCTGCTAAATGTCAACATAAACACTGACATGTGACTTATACGTTTTAACTGTCAAAGGCTTTGTTTACTGTTTATAGCTGTTCAAATAATTCTGTCATATTTCAAAAACCATTATGTTTGAATATTCACAATTTAGGCCTATAACCATATTTAGATCAGTTTTATGACTTTTTAACAATGTATGTATTGACAATAGGTCTTACGGTTATTATTTTACATTGTTAACATATTTGTTATACACAATATAGCACATTACACATAATACACATTAATATTTTGCTGTAACTGGGTTTAACCCTTTTACAGCTGTGGGGTAAAAAATTGTATTATTTAACCTCTTGTTATTGATATATGTTAGGTTATTTCGTTAAAAGGGCATCCTTAGTTCAAATAAATATTTAAACTTTGGAACAACCAGTCCAACGAAAAAGACAGTAAATTCCAACACGCAACTGGTGTCGCTTATTTTTTGTACGTAATAGCAACAGACTTAAAAAATAGTGGTGAACATGCACTNCAACTGGTGTCGCTTATTTTTTGTACGTAATAGCAACAGACTTAAAAAATAGTGGTGAACATGCACACAAATAGGCCTACCATAACTTTTATTCCGCTCATTTTTCTTTGTGTAGGTACTTAGTAATTTGTTGGGATAGTGGCAAACATTCAAATCACAGAAACGTGAGCACATTACCCAATTGTGTTTCAAACACCTAGGGTAAAGTTCCAAAGTTTTGATAAATAAACAGATGTGACTTTCAAATAATTAACTTTGTCATAAAAACACTTCATGGTTAAAACGTATAAATTTGGCACATCCAATATCTGCAATCACACACACGTACGTGCGCACACACGCAGACACAGGTCCAGCATAACAACCACAACGCAGACACCGTTTCACACGCAGCAGTTACAATACATCTTACAGTAAAGTGTATTACTTCCATGGAAACACACATTTATCAAAACATAGTAACTTGCCTANAGTTACAATACATCTTACAGTAAAGTGTATTACTTCCATGGAAACACACATTTATCAAAACATAGTAACTTGCCTAGGTAGGTTTTAGAAAACGCAACGTGTACAAACTTGATGTGGATATTTAAGTATTTTCCGCAGGAAGAAAAATTAACACCTCGTTGAGGAAAAAGCAACACGCCACGCCATGTAATGTCGCCACTTCGGCCAACTTNGAGGAAAAAGCAACACGCCACGCCATGTAATGTCGCCACTTCGGCCAACTTCGGATTTGTAACCGTCCCGTCTAAATATATTATAATAATTATTCAAACATTAAAATCTCTTTTTAGTTGTAATATACAAATTCAAAAATTATTATTTTTGCTGTAATAAGTATGAAATATGCTAAAATTAGAAACATGTATAATTTTTCCTGCTACTACTAGGTGCGAAACTTCCAGAGAGAGAGAGAGAGAGAGAGAGGAAGACAGAAAGAGAGAAAGAGAGAGAGAGCGACAAGCTTCACTCTGCTGACCACCTATTTAAGTTTCTTCCTTGGTTCGAAAAAAAACACCATGTCACTAGGGCCTAGGCACCATATTTTGCGCTGATATTTTGAACTGTAAAAATAAAATATTTTTCTATCAGGGCTACTTAAAAATTTAAATTTTTAATAGGCAATGTTTAATTTACAAATAACATACCAAAAAACTGAGTTAAAACAATATTTTAACTGTGAACTACTATTTCTTACTATCCGTTGCCAACACATGGCTGCTCTCACTGTTTTCAATTTGTATTGAACATTAAAAGCTATATAAGATACTAAGTTTAAGTTTCATTTATTCAAAAATATAATACTTTAAAAATCATCAGTGTTATATACTTTTGGTATACAATTTATGTAAAAAACAGGTTGACATATTACTCTTAGGGTGATTTTTCAATGATTTGTTTCAAAGATCCGAAGAAACCGTGAATGGACTATAAACAATAGAAACCTTTGTTTAAATAACATATACTGCATACAGTACTATAAAAATAAGAGGAAAAATTATTTTGCATGTTGAATTGTTTTTGCAGCAATGTGTGCATTTTATTTTTGTAGAGGAGTGCAAAAATCACATCTATCCATGGTATTAAGTTGGTAACAATATTTGCAGACATATCAAAGTGTCCACTGCAGTGGTGTATGCATTTGTGTACATAAAAATAATTAATACTGAACAGGCAAGCAATACGTGGGTGTGGTTGTACGTGCCCGGAGAGCAGTATTGATTGCGTACGAAGTCACCTGGAGTGGCATAGGGGAGGCAAGCAGTTCATGGGTGTGGCCTGTAGGCGCCGTCAGTTGGCGATGGCCATCCTCCCCTCCTCTAACTCGTCTAGTGCATGTGAAGCAACACTTTTGTCTATGTTAGCAACCTTACTTCATGGCAATTGAATCTTGTCATCCCCTACATCATGTTTTTTAGTGAATAATAATATTTCATTTCAAAACTTGTAATTTTTGAGACAGGGGTGAATAAGTATGGTTTTTAAAATTGGTTACTTTATGACCTTCAGTAATAAATAACTCAAACTTGGCACTTGCCATGAGTTACAGGCGCTCTGTGCTTACACATTATTTGGTGACAAAGTAGTTTCGTATATGTCTTTCCAGGATACCAGTTTATTCAGAAGACATGTGTTTATTGAAATAAACAAATATTTCAGTAACAAATCCTCTGATTTCCCCACAAGAAGACACTGAATATTTACGTCATGCTTGGTCACTTCACAATATTTAAACATGTGTGGGGTATCATTTTATTTGGAAGATGTCTCACTATTGAAATAAGTTAATATGCCTTGCAAAAATCACATTAATTTAATGCCAGAGGCGATTGGACTGAAAATGTTTGGTAAAACCTCACACCACTCAATGTTTCTAACATTTTGGGAGGCAAGGGGAGGCTAAGTAAATGCATCTTGGTAACCATTTTTTTTCAGAAGACATTTGTTTTCCTATCAAAATAAATTTAATTTAATTGAAAAATACTGTGGTTTTTGCACTAGAAACAATTGAACACAGACTTTATGTAAAAAATTGCAAGTTTTGACGTACAGGTTTTTGGGGTGGGTCGAAATCTCTCCAAAATTTTGCAGAATATCCCTAGCGTCTGACCTGTCATAATGACTTTATTTATGGACACTGTAAGGGGTTGTATAGTGAGTTCTACTGTACTGGGTTTAGGCACTGTTTATCAGATCCTTAAATCTTTTTTCATATACTACTGAGTAAGAATGAAGCCCACCAATCGCAAATTTGGTTATTGTTTCTGTATATTGTTTTTACACTTGTTCTGTCCAATGGCCAGTTTTGTTTTGGGATAGATTTAGTGATTGTTTCCTGTGTAACATTTTTCTCCCATGATTATGATGTTTGTAACTGGCATACTTTGACTGGTATTCCTTATGTACGTGCACTGTATCTGAACTAATTGAAAGAGTTGATTGTAAATGGAACATGTTATTTTTTAACGAAACAATTCTGAAAATGGGCAGGTTTTTAATGTAAAACAACTAATAATGGTTTAGTAGTAACTAAAAATTGTAGTAAGATTTAAGCTGATATTAAAACCTTTTGTTTTTAAATGTAAGGATTCAGTTTCCATGCAACTGTAGTTTCCTTCCCAAACTCTCTGGGTTTGTTTTGGTTGGCACCATAATCATGCTACCAGTAAAATACTTAGAATTTTATCTCAAAATTTAATTTTCAAAATTGTTTGAATAATTTAAAAAAATTAAATATCTGGTTTTTTTTTTTTTCCAGATATGAATAATAATGATTTATTATTTTTAATATTCAAATTTTGAGATATTTACACACTCCTACTTGTTATTGTCAGCTGTGGTAATATCACAGTTCCCATTTATGTAGTAGGTCTGAAGTATGATGCATATTGTTTTGTACCTGTTATGCTAATCTTTATAGAAGTCTTGTTTATTTATCATTTACAGAATGAGTTATTTTTACCTTTTTCTTCATTTAACATTTCTTCTGAAAACAAATCTATTTAATTTGCCCGTTTGTAAAATATCCCTTTCTTCTGTGTTACTTGCTGTATTGGCAGCTGCTTGATTTCCATTTAGGCAGAACTGTACATTATCCAGTAGTGCAAGAAAGTTTGTCAAGGACAGTAAAATAGATTAACAATAAAATAATATAGTTAAATGAAATTAACTTAATTTAGTGTGTTAAAGGTGTGGAATTTATTAAAATAATGACACAGGATGATACTCATGTACCACTGTGCCATCAGGGCCCCATGAATCACTGTCAAAGGTGACCTGTAGTCATACTTTATGGCTCTCCACATTATGATGCCAGGAATAATGCATATATCTTTACAACATGGGGAGAATGTGTCCTCTCCCTCAGTGTTGCCATACACACATGAAGTGGTTGTCTGTGGTAATGTGGAACTGATAATCATTGCCAAAAATGGTTCTACGGTACTCACAATCACTCCAGGCTCCTCAGTTATAGCACCACTTATGATGCCACTATCACTGCTCTAGTGTTAATGAAAACATACAACATACACGTGAGATGGTGAACCCACAGTCTCATTGATGCCAGTCCCCTAGACATGGTGTGGGGTGACAGATTTTGTGAGGGTCCAGTCTGGGTGACAGGTGCAGATGTTATGGGATTTTGTAATGCTTGGCACACAGTACATAGATCCTCCCTGGTGTGATATGTCTCGGCAGACCAGAGCCTTCACAACATGTGTGGATGCCTTCACATATATATTTGTTCCAACATCGCACATATATATTTGTTCCAACATTGGGCCACTGTGACACCAGAATGCCCCACATATCCGGGGAAATTTCCCAGTACTTCCACCTGGCTTTATTCTGATCCACATTGTGGTCCTTATCAAACTCCAAGTGCTGCTAATGCAGTCTAATACATCTATGAGGTATACTCTATGTTCAGCGACCTTTCTTGTCTATGTCGGCTGTCTCGCACTTTGCTCACTCCTTGTGACACTATTGTTATAATTGTGGTGGAACTACTAATGGACTCTGGTGGCCCTCTAGTAATTTCATGTCACTGCAACTGAAATTTTTTGACTCCCGCATTATTGTTTAGCATAGGTACCAAATTACGTCAAATTTGGACCATTCCTATTGGGTGCTTTACTTTTTGTCAGTCAGTGAATTACATTTATATCATCATTTTAAAATTTAATGCTTTTTTTAGCTGAAATGTTTTTAAAAATACACCAGTATTGTATTAATTTATGCACGTGGACACCAAAAAATATGGCACTAATAAACAGCAGAACACTTCTACAAAAAAATTTAAGTGAGGGATGCCTGGAATGCATAGTTTGGAGGTGTGTGGGTTGTGTGAAAAAGAAAATATGGCCTTTACATAACTGACTTCAAAGTGCCCCAGAAGACAATTGTTTTATGTATTTTTATTCTCCATTTTGTAAATTATGCTCAGTAACTCACAATGCTTTTATTTTGTCCAATTATTTTCATAGTTTTGTTGCAGCCTGTTGGGATTCCACAAAATTATTACTGTTTTTCAGTGATGTGTTTTAATCGTCTATCCTCCCTCATTACAATAATGTTAGTCACTAAATTAATAATTCTAAAAATTCAAATTTATCTTTTTGTCTCTTTCAGTGAAAAAATTCTCACTGATATTAGTTTTGGGTTCACTAATTCCTTCTTCATAAATCTTAATGAATACTGCTATTTGCCAAGACCATCAAACAGTAGTTAACAGTTTTACTAAAAGTAGTACTATTCATAAACTGTGTCAAGTAAAAAATTCAGCATATCTTTGTTTTTATTATTATATAATAGAATATAGTAATTGCAAAAGGTTTCTTGAGGAAAGTTATTTTTGGAAAGATTACATGCCAGTCTCCAGGGGGTTTCTTTTAGAGGTAATTAGGCATTTGATATGCATTTCTGGGCAGCTCTTCATGGCATTCCATAAGAACACATGACCTGTGGTGAAATAGCAAGGATGGGGTTGAGGAGAGGGTAAAGTGTGATAAGACTAGCAGCTGCCCTGCTCCAAGTCATTGGTGCAGGGAGCAGAGAAGGGCTGTGCTGCATGGAGGAGAAATGGTTAACTAATAGGTGCTGTTATCAGTATAAGACAAAGGAGAATGTAGCATTTTATTCTTGGTTTCTTTGGAAATGATTAAGTAATTTTATAAAAATAAAACCATTGTAAAAATTTTGTTATAATTCTGCATAGTTCCTCACTAATACAATTTGTAACCTTTCTTAATGACATACATATTAAATGCATATGTACATATAAATATTTTACATATAATATTTATATGAGATAAAATTTCAAGTAAAGTGTGTGTACAGGATTGCCACCCCATAGTTCAGGCTGCGCACACAATGGATACAGTCTTCTTGTACTTACTGCTTTGTGTTGACAAATCTACAAGATAATGTTTTTTTTTGTAGCCACTACATTAGCCTGGCAAGAAGAATAAACTGGTGATGGTTTGAAATCCTCTTGAACAATTATTACAATGGAAATGTCATCTTCTTTAACCAAGTAGTTAAAATGTAATGAAATACATGGTGATTCAACCACATGATAATGATTTTTTGTTTTGTTCACTTGTGCTGGGTTTGGTAATTGTGACGCTCATATAACATAAATTTGAACAACCTGTAATTCAAAAGCTTTTCACTAGTAAGTATACTTAAAATTTGGTATCCCAATTATATTACTTACTATAAGTATTGAACTCCATAGTCTTTGGCAGCTATCTTTCTGGTTTCCAATATATACATTGAAATCACAATAAGCATTTAATTTTAATGATTTTGATATAATTTGAATTGTTAATATTAATTTTTGTCGTACATTGTGAATCAACAAAAAACAAAAGCTATTCTATGACGTATAATTTAAGTGAAGCACTATCCAACATTGTTTGCCAGCAATGTGTATCCTACATAAGTTAATATTTGTCTGAGAGATTTGTAAAAACATACTGTTCAAATTGTAAAGGTGTTATGGTAATAAAATTATATATTGAGATGTTCACCCTAGGATAAGTGTAACACAGACAAAGGCTGGCTTTCAGGTCTGTACCCGTAGGTGCCAATCTTCCCTGAATTGTTAGAGGTGACATAAATTTTGCAACTTGAAAATTTTATTGAAGTTTGGAAATACTATAGTTACAAAAATATGTTGGTAAATTGTAATTCACTGAACATTGTTGTTCCTAGAAGCATTGTGCACTGTGTTAAGTTGGATTTCTGATATTAAGAGTTATGAAAATAAAGTAACTTTCCATATAATTTATTTTTACAGTGAACTGAAATGAAATATGGAAATCAGCAGATCCTAAACTTTTTGTGAGAGTAATGAAATAGTCCAGTTGGAACAAGAAAAATCAGGGCAGCTTAAATGTCTTGAGAATGGTTGATCCTTTGAATTTTTGATATCTTGCCCTATAATGCATAGACGTTTTCTGCGACTTGCTTATTTTAAAGTTAAACCCAAATTGTGTAGACTTGATAAAAACATAATAAATAATGCTTAGTAGTAGTTTTAATATTAATGGAAAACCTTTGAAACCTGCCAACTTTTGTTAATGTTCTTTTTTTTATGGAAAATATTCCAAGCTTACTTTTTTAATGGCACAGCGTTTCTTTTATGCCATCTTGAGGTGGCACAATTTGTTGCGCTGAATCTGTCACTTGTTTTGAAATCAAATGTTTGTTGAAATGATGACTCTAAATACAGTGGAACTGCATTATAACAACAGCTGATGATGGTGAGATAAATCATAACTACAACAAATTATCATTATATCTAAAAATCACTGTGTAGCATTATTTCATGTATTGTAGTTGTATATTCACTTCCTAGGCACCCTGTTTTTTTCTGAATGTCGTTATGCACACAGAAACTGACAAGTTGACCATGAAATACAATTAAGGTTATCTGAAAACTGTATTTTCCACATGTGAGCACCATTCATGTAAAAATTATTAAAATTAGAATAACCAATAATTGCTGACAATCAAAAACACTATTGTATCTCTCATGAGTAAACACTCACAAAAGACTGAAAATACATGCATTACATTTACCTGAATCATTTAAATGACACTGCCTCTAAAAATGGTATCTCCTTTATTCATCATCATTTGAATGTAAACAATGTCAAAGGCTGGTTGCTTTGTGGGCTGAGATTTTCTTTCCCTTGCCCTATCTCCATCTCATTTTTGCTTGGGCACCCTCCCTCCTTGTTCCTTACCTCCCCTCTTAGCTTCTTGTGTGATCAGTACTTTCCTCTGGCCCTCTTTATTTCCGTGAATGCAGCTCCACCTGTTAACAAGACAAAAGCCAACCTAGTTTAAGTGATCAGCTCTCAAGACCACATTAAGAGCCACCCAAATCTCTCAACTCAACTCAAGAGGGCGATTGAACAGGAGGAATACATGGAATAGTGTTTATAGTTCACAAATAAGCCTGTGGGCTGCATGATATGAAACAGCGGCTGCAGGTTGGACAATACTGATTAAAAGGAAAAAAATGTATTTCGGGAAGTATTAATATAGACTGACGTAATTCAACTATGCAGCAGTATCACTTTTCAAAGAAATTTGTTGTAAATGGCAAATATCTTACTGGCTTGCTACTTAGTGATCATCCCTGGAAATGTTTTATTTATTCTATCTTTATAAATTATAATTCTGACAGTTTAGGTTATATATCTCTGCAAGTATAGATTGAAAGAAGAGTTAAATATACACCTTTATACATTGGTCATGTAATTAAGTTTTAAATCATTATTTAATTTAGCACTGATTTTGGTGTGGACAGAATGGCTCCCTCAGACTCTTAAGGAAAACTTTGTTTGCAGTTTTGCCATAATCTGATGAGTTGGACAACTGAGGAATGGTGATGTATCGTCTCAAGTGATAAATCTGTGTTTGCCTAGACACAGATGGCAACCGTACTGTAGTTTGGAGGTGCTCCGGACAGCACATAATTATAGACTTACTTGTTGCTGGTGGTTTCTTGATGTGAGAATCATTTTCCTACGATTCTCTGTTTTCTCTGGTAGTAATCAAGGGAATGTTGATTGCACGATGGTAGGATCTCGAGATTATGTACTCCCTATGCTTCCCTCCATGGTGCAACTCCAGTGGGCAATTTTCCAATTGGATAACGCCTCTCCATATACAACATGAGTTATGAAATAGCATCTAAAACACAGGGTATGGGAGAGTATCCAGTAACTTTCTGGATGGCAGCTGTCAATATCATAGGGTGGTTTAATGCTTTGGATTATAACACAGTGGTCCTTCTTTTAAGTAATATGTATTGGTCAACCAGAACCTACACGACATGTCTGGATGCCATCACATACCCACTGGTTTGAACATCAGGCCACTGTCACATTGGAGTGTCCCACATGTTTGACTGTTGCACAATACATTCCCTGTCACACTCCCACCAGGTGCTGGTAATGCTGTCTAATGCATCTACGAGGCATATTCTATTCAGTGACTTTCCCTAACACTGCTTAACTGTCTTAATACTGCTCATATGCTATGATATTGTCATTATAATCTTGGTGGCACCACTAATGCACTCTTGTGACTTCTAGACCTAACAAATCATTGCAAGTGTAATTATTTGCACACCCAGTGATGGTATGCACATGTACTGAATTACATCCAATTTTTTTCAGTTAGTGTATATTCACAGATTTTACTTGAATCAATTAGTTTAGTCTTTGAAGTGCATCATTTCATTATAATTATCAGAATATTTTACTTTGTGTGTGTTTAAGTTTTCCCTAAAGCCACTTTTTTCCTGTATGCATTTTCAAACATAGTATTTTTTTTCTAAGTCCTGGTAACTTCAGTTTTTAACAACCAAAAAAATCTTTTAATTTTCCAATGGTGTTGGAAGCTAATCTAATATTTGTTTTTATGGGCACCATAGATAAAATGATGAAATAAAATATTATTTTTTTCNTTTTTTTTTTTTTTTTTTTTTTTTTTTACCTTCCCCCTCCATTTTTTCCCCTGATTTTTGCATTAATTTGAATTATTCAAATTTTTTTTTAGAATTAGCATGTATTATCATCTTGAAACCTCCCAACAAATAATTTTATGGTTAATATTTGTGTTCCTGTTTTTATTTATAGTTTAATTTTATATACATTTTTACTAGTTGAATGTGTTTCAAAACTATGAAAAGTTTTGAAAGACATGTCTTCCACCAGATTGGACTGGTGGTAATTTTAAGTATTTATAGAAATTCAGTATAATTTAATATTCCTCTAGAATTTTGTTTAAATTAATGCTTTGTTCATGTGTATGAACAATTATCACTTGCCAAAAGAGTTACAACTGAGAATTATAAAAAGTCATTAAAGGCTTTTTTTTTTTTTTTCTTCTTTCTTTCTTTCAGGTTTGTGCTAGAATAGAATTTCAAAGCATGAAAATACACAATCTGTAATAAATCCAGGAATCACTTCAACAAAAATAAAAACTTACAAAAGGGGAAAGGATAATTTAATTATTTTCATCTGTAAAATACAATTTTTTTGTAGAATTTATAGGAAGGATGTTTACTAATAAACTTTTTTTAATAATTATTTTTATGATTTTCTTTTATAAAACAGCTTAATTGGCTGCTTCTTCAGTGCAAATACTAGGAATAATTCTTGTATCATAAGACAATATTCAAATGTATTTGTGATTTGGTGTTAAATATAATTTCACTTAGTAGTCAAGAACATTTGAAAGCTTCTTACAGTCATTACACTAGTCCTCACTTCAAAACACGAAACACAAAAAAAAAATTTTTCTGTACAGTAATGTTCTACTTATGCAGTACCTTTAGATGTAGACAGAGAGCAGGCTAATATGTATACACGGTGACAGACAGTGTGCAAAAGTACAGCATCTGTGCTGCTGTGTTGGAAGCCTGCAAGTAATCATTGTTGATATTTAATTTCAACCTATGGCTCTTATAACTACCGGTAACATCTCTATAAAATATAATTTTTGATAATACATCTAAGCATTTCCATAAATAATGTAAATAAATTGTATTCATTCACCCAATGAATAATGAAATTCAATTTATAATTACATTGTAATGTGTTGAAAATAAAATCACATAGCAACCATTTAAATGCTAGGAAAGAACACATCATACTGAGAAAATTGCATGAATGGAACATTTTGTTAATGCCCATAGATTACATAAACCAACTGATAATGGTAGTGTGCATTTCGGGCTTTCTGATGTAAATATATTTTTGTAACTTTTTTTTCCAGGACTCTCAAAATTTTACACCACAGAAATGTAAATATTAGCAGTTCTTCTTCTCTATCCGTAGATGTACAGTATCCACTGTGCCCATATATGGCCAAAAGACTATTAGAAAATACTTATATTTATTGGTTACAATATGAAGCCAGTTCTTGGCAACAAACATAATACAAATAAACAGCCACATAACACAAATAAGTGGTACAAAATATAAACAACTTGAAAGCAAAATGGACCCTGCAAACAAACAAAAAATTGGACATAACTCATTAAATTAAACACACTGGGCTTTTGTGCATGTGCATGAAAGAAAATGAGACAAAACTCTTGTCTCATCAGTATCATAAAGAACCAGAGGGTAAGTATTTTCTAGGAACAATATCAGAACTTCTGGTAGTTTATTATTAACATTTCAATGTTAGTGAGGCAAATAAACATTGTATTAATAGTCAAAACTGTATAAAATAACTCCACGTTAAGTACTTATATGAATTTTCTTGTGACAATTAAATGTCAAAAATAAAGTAACACTAGAACAATCAGTTTTTGGTATGGCTCCAATTAAAATTATCAAAAGGACTCTGAAACTAAATACGTAATTTCAAATTAATTTTTTTATTAATGATATTTGTGGCATTTACAAATGGAAAATAACCATGTTTTAATTTTGTATTCTTTATAACATTATTTTAAATATTAAAGTAATTATTACACTAATGAAATTCACTTTTAAATAAATTACAAAAAAGGAGATATCAGTTTAGATGACGGATTTATCCGACGAGACCCAGCAAACACTTTAACAGAACTGGAACTGCTGTCGGGAGGTGGAAACTATGCCAACGACAAATCTGCACCATACTGTCCTCACTGTAGTAGGGAGATGGGTATAACACCAAAACCAGGGAAACTGAACAAGCATCCAAGGTAAACCGGGACTTATGTCCAACTTCACAGCAAACACTTTAACAGAACTGGAACTGCTGTCGGGAGGTGGAAACTATGCCAACGACAAATCTGCACCATACTGTCCTCACTGTAGTAGGGAGATGGGTATAACACCAAAACCAGGGAAACTGAACAAGCATCCAAGGTAAACCGGGACTTATGTCCAACTTCACAGCAAACACTTTAACAGAACTGGAACTGCTGTCGGGAGGTGGAAACTATGCCAACGACAAATCTGCACCATACTGTCCTCACTGTAGTAGGGAGATGGGTATAACACCAAAACCAGGGAAACTGAACAAGCATCCAAGGTAAACCGGGACTCATGTCCAACTTCACAGCGAACACGAAAACTTGAAAAACTTCCAACTTTGTCCAAGACCAATTATGTTGATACTTTCAACAACAGAGAGTGGAAAATATAATTAAAATCAAGTTGTGAAAACAATTTAGAAAATTCAAAAGGGGGAGGCTATTTGCAGACCATACTCACCTTGAGGTGGGATACAGGCTAATGTCGGAACTCATGTGGACTATATCACCAAAATAAAAAAGAACAGTCAAATGACACAACTAATCTTCTACTCATAGCCTGTTGGCTGAATAAAATAAACTAAAACATAACATTTCGGCTGAATAAAAGAAACTAAAAACATAACATTTCGGCTGAATAAAAGAAACTAAAAACATAACATGTCTGCTGAATAAAAGAAACTAAAAACATTTAATCGGCACTTAAGTGCTGAAATACACCACTATGGCCACGGCACCACGACCACGTCATAGTCACTTCATGCCAAGACCAAAAGTGCTTGAAATAACTTATATGGAAAATGTAGGAATGTCAAGCAAAAATATAATGAAGTTGCCAACAAAAGGTATCATGGGCAGTCCAACACCTATGGCTCACGTCCACACCCAAAGAGAGGGAGTAACCAATTCTGTAAACACAAAATTACGTTTTTGCTAAAATCACATGATGGACAGATGATCATGCTTAAACTGTAAACAAGTGCACCTACAGACGCACAGGCATGAGATGAGTTATTACAGAAAGCAACAAGAATCACTGAAGATATATGTCATATATTGTAAATGAACTTGTTAGATGAAAAATATAGTTAAACTCTTATAGAATATTTGCATAAATTATTAGATTTGTCGTAGGAGTTTTAAAAATATTTGAATAAAGATTTTTAAAAATGTCATAAGTATTCTTATTTATTGGATTATTTTATAAAATATAGTTTTAATATCATTAAATATTCAATCTTAATACATTTATCAATATCATTGCATATTATAGCACTACATATTTTGTCTTTTTCCATATTGTTAAATTATGTAAGTTCATCACAGCAAAGAATGTCTCCCAGTGAGTGAAATTTTTGAGTGTTTATAAGATGCTGCTGGCACAAGTTTGAATGTTACACTTCTCAGCCTGTTCATCTGCAGACTGTAATAGTTATCCTTCCACATTTTTTTTACATTTCAAACATGGACAAATGAAGGTTGCTGTTACAGGAAATAAGTGCCTCCAATGAGACACACTAGATTATTCAAATGGTTTAAAGATCTATAATGTATAATGTTTTAATTTTAGACTTTGGTAGTGTATTTATAAATAAACAAGAGCAAAAAAAATTTTTTGCTCAGTTACCAATGATTATTATTTATTTTAGGAAATAATCTTTATGCAAATGATGGTAAAATGTGCTGCATTGTATTTTATGGTCAATGTGTCAGTTTATGTGGTGTGAGTCACAATATTCAGAAAACATTAAGTGCCCATGAAGTAAGTGTTCAATAGCAACTACGTAAAATAACGTTGCACAAATATTGGTTATAGCTATAATTCTCTACAGCAATAATTTATTTTGCCATTACTAGTTAGCAGGAAACTGAAGTTCCACTGTATTTTTACAATAACAGTGAACCCTAAATTGAATTGAATTTTGTTTGCATGTTTTTAGTAATTACAATATTGTTTATGGTTTAAATATTCTTTTTTTTATTGTTTTCTTTTATTTCTCTTTAATACAACTAATGTAGGCATATCAGTATGCTCAACTCTGATTTTGAGTTAATGCATTTAAATTTTAATGTAAAAGTCATTCTTACATCAATTGTATGCCTGTATGTATTGATTTTTTCTGTCACTGTTATAGGCAATAAAATTTCTAGCTTATAAATGTTAGGTTGGTACCTTGGTAGTCAACTTGTGTTTTGTTCAGTTTTAGTATGTAACAAAGATGGTCATACTGTTAGTTACATGAGATTTTAGTATGATAAAATAAAGGTGTGGTAAAATGTCCTTTTTTTTTACTTAAATCATTTAACATTTAGCCCTCTGAGAAATGATAGATGAAAAATCCACTGTAAATGGTTTTTTTCAATATATATAATTCAAATGGGTAAAGAGTAATAATATACAAATCTTTACAATTTTCCTAGATAAAATCACAAAACTGACATAACCTCTGAATGTACAGTAATATATTTACACACAATTCATACACACTAATGGTTTCAGCCATATAAAATGGTGCTGTGCATCTGTGGTATAACTGTTGCGCCATTTTAACTAATAGCATGGATCCAGTATTTCCTCAGCAATTACAGCAACCAAATTATAAAACATTTTAATGTATTTATTGTCACATTTACTATTGCAAATAAAACATACCCAAAAATTTGTATTAGTTGGTACACATTTTAATTATTTCCATAGAAAATGTATAATTTTTTAACTTTTGGCTCTTTTAAACATTGCATACTAAACAAAAGAGCTTGTTATAATGCAGGCAATAGTAATTGATGTGTGCAGAAAAAAAAAAAATATATATATATATTTTTTTTTTTTTTTTGCAAAATAAAGTAATTTATTCTGTGTTGTAACAATTTGTATTTATTTTTGTATATTTTTGATTTTCCAAATTTATAATTTTATTTCAAGTAATTTAATATAGCAATGATTATCATAAGATGATGGAACACATTTTTCTTTCATTAGTAAGCTAAGGACACATAGTTGGCTGTTGTAATATGGTGTAATATAAGTAGGATGATACGGGTTGCACTGTGGCAACGTGATGAGATACACCAGTGTTGCTAGGAGTACAGACCACGAGAACTGGATAATTACAGATACGCAACATATGTAATCAATTAATTGGTATTTAAGAGTATATATTAAGTTGTTTTTTTTGTAAACAATGTACCTACAGACCATTTAGAAAACTGAATAGATGTGTAGCAGTTTTCTGATAGTGCAGTTTTTTTTTTTTTTTCAGATGCAAATTCATTCCACCAGACATCCAAATGGATTGATGATGTTCGGACAGAGCGTGGCAGTGATGTGATAATCATGTTAGTGGGAAATAAAACAGACCTGTCTGATAAACGGCAGGTATCAACAGAAGAAGGAGAGCGCAAGGCAAAGGAGCTTAATGTTATGTTCATTGAGACAAGTGCAAAAGCAGGTTATAATGTTAAGCAGGTGATTATATATTTATTTTTTTCTATTAATCTCTGTGTGTATGTTTTATATATATAATGTTTTTTAATTATTTAAATGTACATACACAATTTATGTTATTGCCAATGTAGAAAATATCTGTAAAAGGTACATTGAGTATATGTGCATTGTATGTGTGTGTGCAAGTGCATGTTTACACATACATACTAGTGATGCAACGAATATTCGCATTCGCATTCGCAAAAATGATACCAATATTTTGCGAATGTATTTGGCAATGAAAGATGAAAATGTTTATTAAATAATAATGCAACTGATATGATTAAGACATTTTTATTTATTAACATATTTTTTATATATAAGAGTATATTTTAATGATATTTGGGAAACAGCCTTGTAGTTATTCATTAGATTACATAACAGAAACACACTCTTGATATTCTTTTATTCTTATTTACCTAAGCAAAATCAAATTAAGGCAGGTAGTTTCTTAAAATTTCTAAACTATATTATAACACAACTGTATGATCAAATACCATTGAACTGCTTTAACACAAAACAATGGAATAAGATATAATCCAACCTTTTTAATTATACAATTCAACTTTAAATGAGATCTTTTGTAAAAAAACACTTAACAATATGCATTTATGCAACCTAATGGGTATCTTATTCAAATATGTGAGAACTTTTAATGAACTATTAATCATGTTAAATTGTAAATCAAATCGACTTCTTATGAATAAAGTTAAAAATATATTGTGAAGAACAAGACAAACAATATAATAATCTTCTTTTCAATTAACACAAATATTTTCTTAACATTTTGTTAATTTTAACTTTGGTACTAATACTAACTCACTAATTATGTAATTTTTAAGATATCCATTAAACATTACTTCTTGAAATCGAAAAATAAAACTATGAAAAATTGTTTATATCTAAGCACAATTAAGTGAAACACTTAGTAATTAAATAAGAGTAGAGGAATATTAAACTTCAGAAATAGAAGTTTTGATGCCTTTTCTCCTTGCAGCCTATTTCGGTGGGGTGTGTAAAGAAGACCAGCCCCACTAAAGACCCTTTCGCTAGGCACACTAGTGGGTGGTGTTACTAAATATTGCCTGGCTATGGGAGAAATAATACCATACTTCTTATTATTTACCGCCCACCATGTAAGTGGATCTACATCATTTTCCACACGTTTATCTAATAAATATTCATTGATGGTTTTTTTTATCAAAACTTCTATAGGGTTCGTACATTCATTTTCTTCTTCTTCACTTTCGCTGGAATCCATCAGCAATTTCATGGTGTCTCTTAAAGATATAGATTTCTCTGTCAGACTGGCACTGGAACCAGATGTTTCAATCCGATGAGTAGTCATTCTGGCACGCTTAGGATTTGAACAAGACGATAGGCTTGATTCATCGTTTCCAATTGACTCTAAAATATTTTTCACAACTTGATCTCTGGTTGAAGAATTTTTGAAAAATTCTAATTTGTATCTCGGGTCAATAAAAGTTGCTGTAGCAAACAATACGTCATTATCCAAATGGGAAAATCTGCGACATAGTTCTCGTTTAAGATCTAAAATCGTATTCCCAACGCATTCGTCGGTCACATCAAATTCACCAATAATTTTTTCCAAAGTGGACAATAATGGAATTACTGAGGATACAGAAATATTGGCTGCACTTAGTTCTTTTGTAATTTCTTCAAAAGGTCTGAGTAAAGTTATTATTTTTTCCACAATAATCCACTCTTCGGAAGTTAGTTGTGAAATCTTGTTATTCTGGGAAGCATAAAGAAGTAACTAATCTTTGTTTTTCAAAATACGCTCTAACATATACAAGCTGCTATTCCATATTGTAGCACACTCTTGTATGATTTTCAGCTTTGGCTGATCGAGTCTTTCTTGTAGAGCAGCCAGTTCATCTTGAGCTACATTTGAGTGATGAAAATGTGTTGCCATCTTTTTACATTTTGCAATCACTGTTATAACGGAATCTTGTGCCTTAAGCCCCTCCTTGACAACCAGCTGAATTTGGTGTGACGAACAATCAATGTCTCTAATTAATAACAAGGAAATACCTTTTTTCATGTTTGTGCCACCATCTCTAACAATGCATTGCACTTTTTCTTTAGGTATTTCCCAATGCGACAACATGGTTTCAAGTTTTATAGCTATATTTTCACCAGTATGTCGGCCATCGTTAAATACCTCTGCGTTTAACGCAATTATTTTTCTCTCAAAGTTTTTTGTTATACCATGACATGTAAGACTCAGCAAAGATATTCCTTAACAAGAATCAGACCAAATATCAGTTGTAAATGCCAATTTTTCAAATGACTTAATTGATCCCAAAATTTTATCTTTAACTTTGCCGCATAAATTCTCACATATAAACAAAGAAAAATGTTGTCTGCTTTTTATATTATACGATGGACAAAGATGGTTCAATAGTCTGACAAATCCAACGCTTTCGACAAAACTAAAGGGTAAGTCCTCTAAAGCAATCATTTCGCTTATTAAATTATCAATTTCCAAAGACTTGGCATTGTTGTTATCCCACTTTTTTGTTTTTTGGACGCAATCAGTCAAAGACATTTGTTTCAGGTCGGTTTTCGTACATTGTCGCGAAGTGGAGGCCACAACACTTGTAGAAGCATTTCGCTTTTCATTTTCCCTATTCTTTAAAGCATTATACTCGTTTTTATGCAAAGCTTCCAGGTGATTTCTCATAGCACTTGTTGTTCTTCCTTTGCGCGAGTATTGTTTATTACATATTTTGCATTTCACATTTTCAGCATCACATATTGTACAATAAGTCCAAACTTCGCTAACACAGGACCGCTTCATTTTGAAATATCACTTATCACTGTACAATTACAACAATAGTCTTTACAAGTTAAAAACAAAACTTAAGTATGTTGACTCGATGCTGCTCCCACCTGTACTATACAGGGTGGTGGTGGATAGCAGGGTACATAGTAATTTGTTACGGTGCTGGCTAACGGCACCTTGGGCTGCTGTAAGAGGGGTGACACAAAGACATAACTGGGTTCGGTTTATTCACGCTTAACTTTTATTGTCCAAAGTTACAGTGACCTGTATATCTATGAGACCTAGCCCCTTTTATATCTCCTCGGATGGTGGAATCTAGCTATCCCACGCCCTACACATGTCTCGGCGAATGTTTGCGTCGGGGGGGAGGTTTCAGCTGGTTGCTGAAATTACCTCAATGCTGGTGGCTGGCGTTGTCGTGCTGTCTCAGTGTCTCTCCCGGGAAGTCCTGGGCTCGATCCCTGGACGTGCAGTTCTCTCCTCGTCGCTCGTCGTTCCTCGTATCTGACTCTCTCGTGACTCCGGCGTAACTCCCGACTCCGTCGTACCTGTCTTGTCGCTGCTGCTCCGTCGTAAACATCTCGTAACTATCACATAACTGCTGACCTCAACTGTCCTTCACTCTCGCGCAACTCTCTTAACTGTCGCGTAACTGACTTAACTGTCCTCCGTGGCTCCTGTATATATACGCTTCTGTTCTATTTTCCATAGAACTCGGGACTTACCCTCTCGTGTTTGCGGTGGGATAGGGGTAGGCAGGGTGCACTGTTTTTCCCCGATTTGTAATTTCTTGTGGCGAGGGGCGATAATATGCCCGGGATTCCCCGCGTTCGCAGCGTCACGTCGTGACTCAGGCAACATGACAGGTGCAGTTGGTTCGAGTTCGGGGATTCCTCTCGTCGTTAGGCCATCGGTTTACGGCATGGGTAAGAATAGCGTCGCCACTACTGGTAGGTATGAGCGATACGCATCAAGGTAACCTCAAACTAAATCTTTACGANTGTGCAGTTGGTTCGAGTTCGGGGATTCCTCTCGTCGTTAGGCCATCGGTTTACGGCATGGGTAAGAATAGCGTCGCCACTACTGGTAGGTATGAGCGATACGCGTCAAGGTAACCTCAAACTAAATCTTTACGAAAACATTATTAGCAGCTAACTTCATTCAGTAAGCCAGCAATCACGATTTGTTTACTTCGTTCAGAGTCGGGGCATATGGGCTACTCTCTGTTTTAAAATGGCCGCCCGGCTGGCCAGTTTTAAACACGCGGTAAAATTTGAGTTCGTAGGCGCACGCTTTTTGCGCCATATTTGAAAAACCAACATTCGTATTCGCATTTGCATTCGCGAGTGTCGGATGTGAATATTTGCATTCACATTCGCGAATGTGGAAAAATCGACATTCGTTGCATCACTAATACATACATACATACAGACACTTATATTCCGTTTGCTACCTTTGTTTCATGTCTCACTTTGTTGTATGTGAACTGCGTAATCATTTATATTTTCTCCTTTTTACATCATGTATATACTCCCCATATCATTCTTTTTCCAATTACAGTCTGTAAGTATATTGTAAGTTTATGTAATTTTAGATATAAAAATCATAATGAGTAATTTAATTAGTATTGATGACAGTTAATAGAGTTATACTAATAACTGTGAGTTATGAAATGAAGACAGCACTAACACAATAGTGAAAACAGACAGATGTATGTACAATTGGACAAACAAAAAGCACACAACAAACACAGCAGGCTTTCAACAAAAAAACTGTTTTGTGTTGTTTTCATTGTTATTCAGATTTTTTGCATACGTATATATGTGTTTTTGCTCAAGTGTCTTTCTTTATGATATTTATGCTCTTCAGAATTATGTGCATATATATTTACTTCTACTATCCTCATTGTTTGATTACTTATTTTGGAGTCTTTTGTTTTTGTATCCTTTATTTATTTCTGACTAAATTCCTTCTTTCAATACTTTGTGTTGTTTACCTACAAGATTATTCAGCTAAGATGTTCACCCCAAATATCTTCCAATGTGCTGAAGGTTTCAAAATTTTCATTTATAATTCATAAATGTTACTCCATGGCTCATAAGACACAGTCTATGTCTGTTATGAGATGTATTTGATTACTGAGATGACAATATTAACTTTGGATCAATTTTATGCCCACTGTTGTTTTTGCTTTATATTAATGACCTTTCCCTTTACATGGGTTCTGGTGCATCAACTGTGTTTTTTGCAGATGATGCCAACCTGTTATGTGCTGGAAGAACAATAAAAGAATCATCAGATGTAGCAATAAATAGATTTACTAAGTTCACCTAATGGTTTACGGCAAATCAATTAACATTAAATATAGGTAAAATGAAATTCATGCATTTTGCGACAAAAAGTAGGTTAGTACAAAAAGTTAATCATCTAACATATATGTTTCATATTAAACACGTCCCACAAGTTAAATTATTAGGTATGTGTATTTATAAAATTTTAAATTTGAAAAATCATGTCTTGCAGGTAATGCAAAAACTTGGTGCAGCCTAGTTTGCATTAAGAAATATTGTTAAATTATTAGGTCCAGAAGCTGCTAAAATGGTTTAATTTTCGTATTTTCATTCCATTATGTCTTATGGGGTAACTCATTTGACAGTATAAAAGTTTTTTAGAATGCAACGAGAATGTTAAGCAACAAAGGAGGATGGATTCATGCAGATAAGTATTTAAGAATTACAAAATTTTATCTCTTCCTAGCCAATACATTTATTCCTTTCTGAGTTTCACCATAAATAATTCAGATAACTTTAATAAGAACAGTAGCAACCATAAGTACAACACTCAGTACAATTATAAATGGTCCATAATGGAGCCTTGTACATGGCCACAAGCATTGCATACAAATTGCCCATTGATATCCGTAATGTCAAAGACCCTAAAGCATTTAGAAGATTATTGAAAGACTTCTTGTTATCATGTTCTTTTTATTCTATCAAAGAATAATGGAGTTGTGAAGGTGGTAATATTTTTGAGTCTATATAATCTGTATTTATTTATTCTGTATGGTATTACTGTTTAAGTATGCCTTTTAATTATGATATTATTGTATTGGGTGATGTTATGTTTTTGTCATATGTTTTTGTAAAAAAATTGTGTGTTCCATATTCTCATGGCTTTTGCCATGTTTCTAAGACTCAATGGCATGAATATTAAATTAATGAATTAATTAATAGGAATATAAACATTTCTCCCAAAAGCACAACATGTTAAGTGGCAAGTTCAGTGACATGATTATTTTGAAAACCAGAGGAGTCCTTTTTGAGATGTAAGGGATTTTTCATAGGTGTATGCATTTGAGTGTAGCTGTGGCGGTACACAGGTAACGCACATGCTAATACTGACGTTACTCACGCCCTGTGATATACAGAATTACTCGTAGGGTTCATGTTCCTCTCTGGCGCAGACTACTGGCGCCTTGGGTGTCGAGGGTTGTAACCTCTGGTAATGCTTTTACTCCTTTCCTCTGCTCTATCTCTCTGTGGCCTTATGGGCGATGCATCATCAGGGCCAATTTGCAGGCTCATTCTACTCTGTCTTACCAGGGTGGCTGTCATCCTCTGTGGTGGGGGAGGGGGTATGAGGTTTTACTGATCTTACCAGGGGAGAGGTGAGTCTGCTACTGATGGTCGTTGCGATGTAGGAGGTGTCTCAAGGCTGTGGTCCCTCATTCCATTCCAGTCCCCCGAGAAAAGGTGTGATTCAGTAATTAACAAACAATCGGCTAAACTGAATTTAACTAGGACAGGTGCCTTCCCTAATAAATATGCCAGTCGGGTTATTGGTCACACAAATAATTTTTTTGGTCGTAAATAGACAATAAACTACCCGAGTCTGTACCCAAAATGTTAGGGGCCTTATTAGCGGCGACCAATACGAACATTTCTCTGAAAGAATAGTTCTCTGCGTACATGTGCAATAGTCTCTAAGGACGAAAGGCATCGGACACATATACTTTGGTTGTCCCTTGAGCAACGAACGCCAAAACTTAGCTGATTATGGCTCCTGCTGGGGTTGGCTCTGGCGTTAGCTTGAAGTTAGGTCCGCTGGATGGCCCTTTTTGGGCTCTAAACTGAGCCTAGTTGGTGTGGCGGTCTTAGCTGGCGGTTTCCTTTAGTGCGGGAACTCTCTGTAATCACTCTGGTGCTGGTCCAGAGACTCTGGCAGGTGACCTCTTCCTTGAGGTTTCCGTCGTCAACTGGCGTTTGGACGGCACGCCGCTGCATATATCTTTGCATCGAGCTTTGTGTGGCACCGCCACGAGCGCTGAGTGTAACTCCTTCCTTATTTCTCCTTCTCTGCCCCATCACCGGCTGGCGGCAAAGCTGCCAGGCTGTCCAGCCTCGCGGCTATGCACCTTGCGGGGCTACTAGGTTTCGGTAGGTTGCATCAACGCTCGCTCAGGCGCAGTACACACGGAGTCATGTTGTATTCTCTCATTGGGGGTTCTGGTTTACGATGGCCGGGGTATCACAACAGCGCTTTCGAATACAAGCAATATGCGGTATGCATCAATACAGTAACACAGGTATCTAATGCATGCCAATGGTTGATTGTTGGTGTTGTTTTTTATGTTACAGACAAATAAAATTTGTTTGTTTTTAATTTGATGTTCATATCTTGATTACAATTAATTCACTGAGCAGTTGTCTGTTTCACAGTCGACACCAATGCAACAAAAGCGTTGAAACCCTGCAGTACATCGTATTTTGCAATGTAGGGAGCACGTTTATACCTTGTTTTTTCCGCTCAACGTGTACAGTGAGGTACATGTAGGAGTTCTCCGTTGGACATCTCCCAGCGGATGATGCAACCTACCCAGCCACAGCTACAGTCAAATGCATTCATCTATGAAACCCTCTTATATCTGAAAAAGAGTTTGTTGGATTTTTTAAATAATCCTGTGTCTGACTTTGCTGCTTAATAGCATGTTATGCTATTGGGAGAAACTAGTATATTCCCATTAAAAAAACCAATGTTGTTATCATTATCTTGGTTATTAATTACATCTTGGAACAAACACAGATGGTGTCTTATGAGCCTTGTAGTGCCATTTACGAATTCAAAATCAAAAGTTCTATTCCTTTAGCAGTTTGGAAGATATTTGGAGTGAACATCTTAGCTGAATTAACCTGTATATGTTGACAACATCTTACTTCTTATTCACATTTTCTCATAGAATTCTCTTCATTCAGGTAAGGTCAGATATTAGAATTTTTTTCTTTTACTGACCCATCAAATAAATTACCATCAAAGAATGTCTTGTGACAGCTTAAGGAAGTTCAAGTGCCCAAAATGACTTTCCATATTTTTAGGGTATTTTATAAATCTGATTTATTACATATAATAGTAATTTGATAAAAGTATAAAAACATGGAAGATTTATTCACAAAATTTAACTGTGGGGGTTACAGATATTTCTAATTTTTATATTTTACCCTACAAATTTTAAAATTTTGCATAATGATTCAATTTTCTATAGTTAAAAATAATTTCTAATGTCATTAGAATAAGATAACCAAATTTCATGGGAATTCTTCAATGTGTAAGCCCTAATTTTATTTTAAATTTTACAGTAAAATTTAAGTTCAAAATAGCCAGAAGTTAAACCCTTATCGCCAGTGAACAATGTGCCAGACTTCAAACAAATTTCTTTGTGGTGTTCCTAAGACTTCAACAAACACTTCAGCTGAAATAAAAAATTGTGCTAGCATTACTTTTTGAAATTTAAATTTAAAATTGTGCTATTATAACTTTTTTTTAATTTTTTTTGTACAATATTTAAGGTTAGAGTGCTAATAATTATCCTAGAAAATATGCTAAAGTTATTTTTAAACTGATTTGGCATTTTCATTAGACCTCATTATCCCATATTTCTGCCAACTCGGGCAGGGAAAAAGTAAATATTTTTTAAATAAATATAATGGAAAAAACACAATTTCCATTTATCAAACTATAGCCTGCCACTATCAAGGGTATGTCCCTCCCACCCTCTTTACAAGGTCGGGTGCACAAGTCAGTGTAAACACGTCTTCCTGCACTGCATGACAAGACAGATGCTTGTTAAGGACTTTCACTATGGCACCTGAAAAAAAGTGCATAACTTGACTGTTGCAGATTAATTAAAACTAAATCAAAACCTTAAAAATTGGGTTTTTTGTGGCGAATCTGTGCCTGGAATACAGAATTGTAAAACATTGCCAACAGAAAGAAAATCAAGACAAGTTACAGTTAAGTCCCAGTTTTACAAAGGGTCATGGTTACCGGGAATTACTTCATAAAATTGCTGACTTCTTATAACTGAGACAGACTGAATTTAAGCCCCAATAACCCAAAAAATGTGGCAAAGTTATTGTTTTTTCATCTCTCGTACAATTTTTTTTTTTTTTTGAATGAAACATTAATTTTATTTATTAGGGTTGACTTTCCACATTAAATGATACTCAGAAAGGGATCTACAACTCATCTTGCAACAACAGAAAATTTTAACATTGAGTGCTGTGTCACTTTCAGCAACTTCAAAGTCTATTTTAAATAGAATCTTGTGGAAAAACCACATATTGTATTAAAAATAAGGTAATTTATTTCAACATACTGACGTCATTTGAATAAAATTATAACACAGGCGGATGCTAAAAAAGAAGTTTAAACACATCACTGCTTAACTTCCAGCAGTAAACTACCTCCACTGTGCAGGATAATTCAACTAGGCATCAGTGGTGGCTCCAGGATGAATTTCTAAGGCGGGCACAAAGGTAAAAAAAATCATATTTTGTTACAATAAATTAATAAACAACAAATGAAAGCTAGTTACTATAATTGTTACCATGCAAAACATAATGCACCATTGAATATACACTTATTGCAACATATTTATACAAAAAAAATTATGTATTTGTAATAAAAGGCACTTGTAGGCGTATTGTTTGTAATTGAAACAAAACATGGAACACTTCTTATGCAATCACACTTTGCAATACACACAATACATTTTTCTCCATTTAAAAGTATTTTAGTATTAATGTCATCATTTTTGTGATTGTGAATGGAAGAAATTTATTTATATATATTATTTAAGTAATTAATTATTCACAGTAACTGAACATTTATTTTTATAGAAAGACAAACTTATTTCACACATTTTTGTGGCTAACTCGTAATAAAACAAACTTTTTGAAGACTGGTATCACACATCATAACTAGCTGTCACAAATGGATAACATTCTCAAAAATATTATATACAATGATATTTGTATAATAATCTTACTGGGTTAAGTGCCACAAACATATTTTTATGGACTACACATACACATAAATATTCATTGTAAACACATTTTTGTAAACATCAAATTTTTCTGTTTGTAAAATAATTGTCACTGTACAGTAGCATTTATCTGTTGATGCCGTATACTAGTGATGCAACGAATGTCGATTTTTCCACATTCGCGAATGCGAATGCGAATATCCACCTCCGACATATGCGAATGCGAATGTTGGTTTTTCAAATATGGCGCCAAAAGCGTGCGCCTACGAACTCGAATTTTACCACGCGTTTATAACTGGGCGGCCATGTTAAAACCGAGAGTAGCCCATATGCCCCGACTCTGAACGAAGTAAACAAATCGTGATTGCTGGCTTACTGAATGAAGTTAGCTGCTAATAATGTTTTCGTAAATATTTAGTTTGAGGTTACCTTGACGCGTACCGCTCATACCTACCAGTAGTGGCGACGCTATTCTTACCCACGCCGTAAACCGATGGCCTAACGACCAGAGGAATCCCCGAGTTCGAACCAACTGCACCTGTCATGTTGCCTGAGTCACGACGTGACGCTGCGAACGCGGGGAGTCCCGGGCATGTTATCGCCCCTCACCACAAGAAATTACTAATCGGGGAAAAACAGTGCACCTCGCCTACCCCTATCCCACCGCAAACACGAGAGGGTAAGTCCCGAGTTATATGGGAAATAGAACAGAAACATATATATATACAGCAGCCACAGAGGACCATTAAGTCAGTTATGCGACAGTTAAGAGAGTGAAGGACAGTTAGGTCAGTTACGCGAGAGTTGNGCCACAGAGGACCATTAAGTCAGTTATGCGACAGTTAAGAGAGTGAAGGACAGTTAGGTCAGTTACGCGAGAGTTGCGAGACGTTTACGACGGAGTCGGGAGTTACGCCGGAGTCACGAGAGAGTCAGATACGAGGAACGACGAGCGACGAGGAGAGAACTGCACGTCCAGGGATCGAGCCCAGGACTTCCCGGGAGAGACACCGAGACAGCACGACAACGCCAGCCACCAGCATCGAGGGATAGCTAGATTCCACCGTCCGAGAAGATATAAAAGGGGCTAGGTCTCATATATGTACAGATCACTGTAACTTTGGACAATAAAAGTAAAGCGTGAATAAACCGAACCCAGTTATGTCTTTGTGTCACCCATCTTACAGCAGCCCAAGGTGCAGTTAGCCAGCACCGTAACAAATTACTATGTACCCTGCTATCCACCACCCTGTATAGTGCAGGTGGGGGCAGCGTCGAGTCAACATACTTAAGTTTTGTTTTTAACTTGTAAATACTCTATTGTTGTAATTGTACAGTGATAAGTGATATTTCAAAATGATGCGGTGGTGTGTTAGCGAAGTTTGGACTTATTTTACAATATGTGATGCTGAAAATTTGAAATGCAAAATATGTAATAAACAATACTAGCGCAAAGGAAGAACAACAAGTGCTATGAGAAATCACCTGGAAGCTTTGCATAAAAACGAGTATAATGCTTTAAAGAATAGGGAAAATGAAAAGCGAAATGCTTCTACAACAAGTGTTGTGGCCTCCACTTCGCGACAATGTACGAAAACCGACCTGAAACAGATGTATTTGACTGATTGCGTCGAAAAAACAAAAAAGTGGGATAACAACAATGCCAAGTCTTTGGAAATTGATAATTTCATAAGTGAAATGATTGCTTTAGAGGACTTACCCTTTAGTTTTGTCGAAAGTGTTGGATTTGTCAGACTATTGAACCATCTTTGTTCGTCGTATAATATAAAAAGCCGACAACATTTTTCTTCTTTTATATGTGAGAATTTCTACGGCAAAGTCAAAGATAAAATTTTGGGATTAATTAAGTCATTTGAAAAATTGGCGTTTACCACTGATATTTGGTCTGATTCTTGTTCAGGAATATCTTTGCTGAGTCTTACATGTCATGGTATAACAAAAAACTTTGAGAGAAAAATGATTGTGTTAAACGCAAAGGTATTTAACGATGGCAGACATACTGGTGAAAATATAGCTATAAAACTTGAAACCATGTTGTCGCATTGGGAAATACCTAAAGAAAAAGTGCAATGCATTGTTAGAGATGGTGGCACAAACATGAAAGAAGGTATTTCCTTGTTATTAATTAGAGACATTGATTGTTCGTCACACCAAATTCAGCTGGTTGTCAAGGAAGGGCTTAAGGCACAAGATTCCGTTATAACAGTGATTGCAAAATGTAAAAAGATGGCAACACATTTTCATCACTTAAATGTAGCTCAAGATGAACTGGCTGCTCTACAAGAAAGAATCGATCAGCCAAAGCTGAAAATCATACAAAAGTGTGCTACAAGATGGAATAGCAGCTTGTATATGTTAGAGCGTATTTTGAAAAACAAAGATTCGTTGTGTCTTTATGCTTCCCAGAATAACAAGATTTCACAACTAACTTCCGAAGAGTGGATTATTGTGGAAAAAATAATAACTTTACTCAGATATTTTGAGGAAATTACAAAAGAACTAAGTGCAGCCAATATTTCTGTATCCTCAGTAATTCCATTATTGTCCACTTTGGAAAAAATAATTGGTGAATTTGATGTGACCGACGAATGCGTTGGGAATACGATTTTAGTTCTTAAACGAGAACTATGTCGCAGATTTTCCCATTTGGAAAATGACGTATTGTTTGCTACGGCAACTTTTATTGACCCAAGATACAAATTAGAATTTTTCAAAAATTCTTCAACCAGGGATCAAGTTGTGAAAAATATATTAGAGTCAATTGGAAACGATGAATCAAGCCTATCGTCTTGTTCAAATCCTAAGCGTGCCAGAATGACTACTCATCGGATTGAAACATCTGGTTCCAGTGCCAGTCTGACAGAGAAATCTATATCTTTAAGAGACACCATGAAATTGCTGATGGATTCCATTGAAAGTGAAGAAGAATAAGAAAATGAATGTACGAACCCTATAGAAGTTTTGATAAAAAAAACCATCAATGAATATTTATTAGATAAACGTGTGGAAAATGATGCAGAGCCACTTACATGGTGGGCGGTAAATAATAAGAAGTATGGCATTATTTCTCCCATAGCCAGGCAATATTTAGTAACACCACCCACTAGTGTGCCTAGCGAAAGGGTCTTTAGTGGGGCTGGTCTTCTTTACACATCCCACCGAAATAGGCTGCAAGGAGAAAAGGCATCAAAACTTCTATTTCTGAAGTTTAATATTCCTCTACTCTTATTTAATTAATAAGTGTTTCACTTAATTGTGCTTAGATATAAACTATTTTTCATAGTTTTATTGTTCGATTTCAAGACAATATATTTTTAACTTTATTCATAAGAAGTCGATTTGATTTACAATTAAACATGATTACTAGTTCATTAAAGGATCTCACATATTTGAATAAGATACCCATTAGGTTGCATAAATGCATATTGTTAAGTGTTTTTACAAAAGATCTCATTTAAAGTTGATTTGTATAATTAAAAAGGTTTGATTATATCTTATTCCATTCTTTTGTGTTAAAGCAGTTCAATGGTATTTGATCATACAGTTGTGTTATAATATAGTTTAGAATTTTTAAGAATTTACCTGCCTTAATTTAATTTTGCTTAGGTAAATAAGAATAAAAGAATATCAAAAGTGTGTTTCTGGTATGTAATCTAGTGAATAACTGCAAGGCTGTTTCCCAAATATCATTAAAATACACACTAATACATAAAAAATATGTTAATAAACAAATATGTCTTAATCATAGCAGTTGCATTATTATTTAATAGACATTTCGTTTTTCATTGCCAAATACATTCACAAAATATTGGCATCATTTTTGCGAATGCGAATGTTCAGAAACATACGAATGCGAATATTCGTTGCATCACTACCGTATACACAAAGGTTGATTTTTTTTTCAAAGAGTTTTGGGATTTACACAAAAAGTTAAGTTTTTGATGCTTGCTTTTAGAAAAATTGTCCATAACAGGCTGAATGATGTCTGGTATTGAGTGAATCATTTTTTTTGAAATCAATAACATAGCCAAAGAGTTCAGGCAATCTTTATGCATGGTGTTTCTCAGAAACAATTTTATTCTTTTAAAAGTTGAGAAGCATCTTTTGTAATTTTCAGAAGTGTCACCGATTCTGAGGAAACTGTTTTTATATTGTCCTGTAGCAGAAACTGCAACAATGTACATTCTCCAGATGTACTTTGTAGATATCCCCTATAATACAGAACCTGAAATTCAGTTTTTAATTTGCTGTTATTAACAAATGGAAAAGTTTCAATTCTATGTAGGTAGTGTAAATCAGAAAGAAAGTTTTGAAATTTTCTGGTATGAGAAGTAGAGCAGCTGACAAAGCACAAAGTGATTGGTAAATTGAAGCCTATATCTGACTTGAGAAATAATATAAACTACTATGACCGTCAACTGACCCTCCACATCCACCGTAGTTGCCGCTGGTCGATGTTACTGTCCAATCTGGTCCCAAACATTCTCAATGGACGAGGGGTCTGGGGACCTTACTGGCCAAAAAAGCATGTTTACATCACGAAAGAAGGCCAGAAATACCTGTGCTGTGTGAAGCTGGGCATTATCTTGTTGGAAAGTGGGATTCTCAAGGGGAACACACACATGGTCACAGAATTTCCTGGATGTATTGTTGCACCGTCAGTGCTCCATCAATCACTACCAGTGGGCTGCAAGAGTCGTAGGAAATGGCACACCACACCAGGACACCTCTCGAGGCGGTGTGTTGCGAAGCATGGATCATGTCGCTGGTCAGGACTTCTCCAGACTTGAATTCAGTGGTCGTCTATATCCAGAAAGAACCGTGATTCGTCGCTGAACACCAATCGTTGCCAATCCGCAAGCTGCCATGCTGCCAGGCCCCAGCAAAATGTCACACGTGCTCGGAGATGCTCAGGTCGTAATGGTAGACATAATAAGGGATGCCTTGACGACATCCCGCACTTCTAGCCATAAACAATATATTCTCCACGAACACCAAAATCAAGTACAGTTATTACAAAATATCGTAATTTGCCAAAAGAGTATGTGTGGATTAATTGTTTGATTATTAGTTATTCGTAGTAAATAAAATACTGAAAATAAAAGTAAAAATTTTGAAAAAGTTAGTATTATAAATTAGTTAAAAAGTAAATTTTCTGATTTTGTTGTTAATAATCGTAAATTAATTCCATATTCCATTAGAGTTCAAATGCTAGTATTCATTTTTTTTGCAATTCTGAATATCATGGCAAATTAATCACAAATTGAGCTTTAAATAATTTTTATGTACCTGAAATTTGTATTCCAGTTTATGATTATTGTGGTCCATTAACAAAATCACGTGAATGATGAGGAGGAGGTGGTAAACAAATAAATAAAATAGATGAAACTTCTAAAAATCATTACATCTTTTATTGAGATTATAAAGCTTTGGGACCAAGACATGAATATGATAAAAAAATTTAAAAACAAGCAAAAGACATAATGTTAGGTAAAGATACTCCAAACGGTGAAAAATTGCTTCATCAGCTGTTGTTGGATGAATAATTATTAAAATAAAAGTACGATTTCGGATAAAAGATTGGAGGGTAAAATATCCTGAAGTACCACCATTAATATAAATTTTTTATATTTAATATTTTTATTAATGAAGATTAAAATACATAACTTTTGATCTACCAATCAATTTACTTAAAGTTTTAGAAATTGAAAGAAAGCAGAGGATGATCATTACAATTATCGTAAGCAACAATAAAAGAAAACATTTTAAAAAAACTGGCGCTGGTTTAAAAACTGGGGAAATTTTACTGTTTTTTGCTTCCAATTTTAGGTTTATTAGATGGTTTAGCTGGTAGTCATAGCACTGTATAGTATATGTTTAAAACACAAGAAAAAATTTAGTAGACTTAGGGGAATTTAAAAAATTTAAACAATCTGCTCTACCCAATATTGACATCGCAAATTAAGTATTAAAAAAAACTTCACAGATGTTTGTATGATTGGAGAATAAAAATAATAAAAATTAATGTTTAATAGTTAATTAAGATATTTCTGCAACTCCTGGTATTTTAGGGTTTATAATTTTGATCAATTTAGAAGTAACATACCCAAAGAATTAATAAATTACTTAAATTATAATCAAATTAATTTCACTGGACATAGAATTCAGAATATTGACTCAGATATATGTGGTCAGTAATGTAAATTCATAGTTGATTTATTTTCAAAAAGATAGTATTTTCTTATATAATTTGTTATTATTAAATGTCAGATGAATTCAGAAATCCATTAATCAATTGCTGGAATCAATATTTTTAAATAAATGATAAAATAAAGAAATTTGTTCCAAGAATCAATTCTGATGAATACATTAAAAAATTTCAATTATTTCATATATCTATTATTAATTTATCAGAATAGTAATAATGGAAAAATTTATAAATATAATGATGTTATACTTCCTAAGGCTATTAAAACTAAATTAAATCATTTTCATACTAACTTGATAAAAGTTTTTTAACTAAACATATTAAGGGTTAAAATTTTAATAAAATTTAAAAATTTATTGCAATAAAATCTTTGTTATGTAATTATATTTAAAAAAAGAACAATTTAATAATTTTACAAAAAAAATTTTTCAAAAGAATAAAATATTTTTACTGTATATGAATAAAAATTAATAATTTTATAAATACATCTTAGAAAATGAGGCAAATTTGTATAGTACAAGTGTAATTTTTCATAATTTTATAAATGGTGTTGCTTATTTGTATATTTGTATAAAGTTAATACACTGAAGAGCCAAAAAAAACCGGTTCACCTGCCTAATATCGTGTATGCCCCCCCCCCCTTTCCCTGAGCACGCAGAAGTGCCGCAAGACGACGTGGCATGGCCTCGACTAATGTCTGAAGGAATGCATAATGCAATTCATACCATGAATCCTGCAGGGTAGTCCACATATCCAATCTGTGCCAATTTGAGAAAGGGTTGCACGTCTGTCACGTTTAATGATTCTCGTCAGTCATCGTTTGTCCCGTTCTTTCACAATCTTTTTCCAGCCGCAGCGATGTCGAAGATGTGATGTTTTACCGGATTCCCGATATTCACTGTACACTCGTGAAATGGTCGTACACGAACATCCAAATGTTATTACTACCTCGGAGATGCTATGTCCCATCTCTCGTGCGCCGACTATAACACCACATTCAAACTCACTTAAATCTTGATAACCTGCCATTGTAGCAGCTGTAACCGATCTAGCTACCGACCGCATCGCGTTACTCTGATTGGTTCCATACCTCTGTTATTTGCATACGCACGTCTATACCAGTTTTTTTTACTTTTCAGTGTATATTAACAATAAAAAGTTCAATGATTTTTTATGAATTGCAAATAATTACCATACAAAAGAATGTGATTATCTCATTCTACCAATAATTATGGCAACACTTAATAATTAATTATTTCCATATATATATATATATATATATATATATATAAATTATTATACTAGAAGAAAACAAATTGATTGATAAAAAAAAGTTTTATATATGATTTTTAATGAATGTATTACGAATTAAAACAATATTAATTTTGAGGAAATGTTATGAAAGCTTAAAAATATTGATTTTTGAGCTTAATCCTATAATAATTGATAAATCATATGAATTTAATGATTTCATTAAATAATATTTTGCAGTAAATAATGAATAAATAATTTTTAAAAAATGGTGAGTTGTATACAGCTTTAAAAATGAAATAGATGATTGTATTATACAAGATAAGTTCTAGATACAACATACTATTAGCCTAAACATAAATTTAATAAAAATAATAATAATGATTTTCTTTGAAAACAAATTAAATACTGGTCTTAAAATAATTATTTAAAAAATTAAATTAATTATAAACTTTAAGAAATTGATAACAAACACTAAAATTTACACCATTTCTCTTCAAATATTTTGCTTATTATAATTATACCAAGTAATAGAGTCAATTAATTAGAAACTAACATCACATCAATTCAACCAATCACCAAAAATCATGTTTTAAAATATGAATCAAAATATTATGTTAAAAATTTGTATTTGGTGATTAACTACAACTTAAAAATATGATAACACAATACATCAAAGTACTTACTATCTGCTATTAAAAAGACTATGCCATGAAACACACAAAAAATTTTATTATATAAATGTGTATTTATTGTGATCCTTTTTATAAATTTAAACATACAAATGCAAAAATATAAGTTTATCAAATAATGCTAATACAGTTGCTCCAATTAATGCAGTAAATTTAGATTATTTTAATTTAATTGACTACAAACTATAGATTTAAGTCAAAAAAATGCCACAAGGAAAAATAAATCATTTTTTTTAATTACACACTGAATTTAATTATTTTTCATTATTTATATTTGAGTGTACATTATTCTGAATAAGTACTGATACATATTCCTATTATTTTAAGGATAGTTAAAAGAAGCCTTATTATTGGTTTTTCACAGCCAATTCTTATAAAAAATGGGTTCAAATAAATTTGAAATTAGTTAATTGGTAGCAAATTGCTAGAGTATTTGAGATAAACATTTGTATATATATAGTTTTTAAAGAAATATAAAATATTTATTTAAATAGATAAAGCAACAGCTAAAGAAGTTTCTGCCATGCATAAATTGATGTCTGAAGTGCAAAACTTACTATCCAAATAAAAATGAAAAAATTTAAATCTTAAAAAATGGTATAGGAATTCCAAAAAAAATTTTATCTATGTATGATTTTAAAATATCATCATTTTTTAAAAGTAAAAAAAATGTATATTTTCAAGAGTATAAGTAATAGATTATATAAAACAGTTAAAAAAGTTGTTTCAAATGGAATTGAGGGTTTACAGCAATCTTATTTACTTGGAATAAATTCTGACAATTTAAAACGTACTTCAAAAATAAATTAATAAATTATATAAATATTTTTAATTATTTATAAATTTTCAATAAATATGGTGTTGCTATTTCAATTAAAAGTAAATCTAGTGAAATGTTTCAAATGCTTTTGTATCCATTTTCAAAAATCGAAAAGTAAATAATTAACTAACAAATAAAGAATTTTTATTGACAAATTAAAGAATTAATGGAAAAATATAAAATTAATGATTAATCTGCTTTTTGTAAACTGAAATCTATTGTGGTTAAAAGATTTAATTGAACTTAAAAATTTTTGGAAAGCATTTGCTTTGATTGGAAATTATAAATGAGTTGAAATTTTTGNAAAGATTTAATTGAACTTAAAAATTTTTGGAAAGCATTTGCTTTGATTGGAAATTATAAATGAGTTGAAATTTTTGATGGTTTGATAAAAGCATTAATATGAAACACAGAACTATTCTCATGAAACCAATAAAAATCAAATTATTAAAAAAAAATTTTGCAAGATTTATTTAGATATAGAAGATAATGAATATACCGGGTGAGTTGCCCACTCCTATTTTTCCGTATGTATGCAACCAGCACACAATACTACCCGTTCTTACAAAACATTAATCGTAGCAGAACACCATGTGCACATTGATTCGNAAAGATTTAATTGAACTTAAAAATTTTTGGAAAGCATTTGCTTTGATTGGAAATTATAAATGAGTTGAAATTTTTAATGGTTTGATAAAAGCATTAATATGAAACACAGAACTATTCTCATGAAACCAATAAAAATCAAATTATTAAAAAAAAATTTTGCAAGATTTATTTAGATATAGAAGATAATGAATATACCGGGTGAGTTGCCCACTCCTATTTTTCCGTATCTATGCAACCAGCACACAATACTACCCGTTCTTACAAAACATTAATCGTAGCAGAACACCATGTGCACATTGATTCGTTTTCGTCAGTACAGTAAACGGTGAACAGATGGTTTTGTGTCAGCAATGCATTGAGAAGCAGTCACTTTACAAAGAATGCACATGTGTTTAAAGCAGATTATTGCGATGTTTAGCAAATATGTTGGTATGTGATGATTGTATCCTTAGTAACACATATATGCCTCGCTTTGAGCCATTGTGTTTCTTCATGTGACATAAAATTACAGTCGCCGCTTACTGTATTGACGAAAAGAAATCAGTGCACGCGTGCTGTTTATAGCGATTTTCTATTTTTGGCCCGCTTATTGGTGCAGGCTGACAACAGCGTCGAATGTTCAGCTAACAGACGAGGCACTGTAACGTGTACGTACATGACACTGGACTCTGCTACACAAGAGACAGTTATTTTACAGCATAGGAGATGTATTTTTAGATAGGTAGTATTGTGTGCAGGTTGCATAGATAAAAAAAATAGGCACGGGGGACTTACCCAGTATAATTGGTGAAATATTTAAATTAATTAAGGTGAAGAAAAATTTATAACAAGCAAACAGCGAATTTTTTAACAGAATTATTTACGATTGTTAATTTTTGAAATTATAATATACTTACTGACTTATAATGCTAAAGTTATGCATAAAAAGGTATAAAAAGGAATAGTTATGAATTTGAAACTATGAAATCTATTTAATCGTATGTATGAGGATATATATATACACTCATACATACGATTAAATATATATATATATATATATATATAGTTGAAAAAGTTTTAAAAACAAATGGTAGTAAAATTGATATAAAACAAGTATTTTGTATTAATGAAAAAAAAATGTTCTTTATTATGTGTCTATATAAAAATCCTCTATTTAATTTTTACATTTTAAGTAATTAATTTTTTATAAATTATTTATATTAGTAACATCAAAACCCTTTATTCAAATACTTTCAACAAATCTCTTTGAATTTATCATACGACAATGCATCCAACAAAAGCATTGTATAAATATGTTAAATTATTATAATTTTGTCAATAATTGGATTAAAGAATTATTATATCTCATTAAATGTTTTAGGATTTTCAAATAGGTTTGAGCTAAATAAAAATATTGATATTTTTATGTTTACCTGCAGTAAAATATTCTTGAATTACATCTTAATTCTTTAAAATGAGGTAATCAAAAACAATTAAAGAAATATTTTAAATTATTTAATCTAAGTTATGAAAATAATAACAGATATTCCTTTTAATATTTTGATAACATAAAAAAATCTTCAATTAAATGAACATATTTCAGCTGATTAACAATTTTTTAACAAACATTTAATTTATTAAAATTTAACCATCCTTTCTTATATATAATATTTATCAGTAAATCTTTTTTTTTGCCATTGCTTGGGCCAACTAATAAAAGTTCACCATTATTTTTATTTATTGACTCTTCTTCGTCAATTAAAATATCAAAACACATATCAGTTGCTTTGTTCATTTTGTAAATAACATTATTATATAAAAATGTCTAATAAGATTTTCAGTTAACTGAAACATGTTCCATTTAAAAATAAATAATCTTCACGATGAAATTTAGTAGGATGAACATTCTATCATATTAAATGGTTTCCTTAATACGTATATATTATCAAATATAAATAATAAGTTTATCGCAGTTGTTAATCAATAATATCAAACAAGTGTTAATAGAAGAGGACAATATGATATTGAATCGTTAAAAACATAAATTAAAATAAAACATTCAATGCTGATAAAATTGTTTTAGAAACAAATAATATAACATATAATACATTTTGAGAATAAATATAATATCCAATTTGATGATCGATTTTGATATATTTTAGCTTTAGAAAGAAAGAAATTCATTAAAATGTAATTCTATATAAAAATGCTAAATTTCAATCAATTGTAATTTTGCTTGTGGTATGATTATTTAATGTAATGAAATTAATCACAGACACAAAAATGATTCCTACTTTTAAACAAAAAAAATGTTGTGGTTTCGAGCTATAACTATTTTTAAACCTTCTTTTTGTTTCTTTTA
The DNA here is from genome assembly GCA_002778355.1 of Clitarchus hookeri. NCBI lineage: Eukaryota > Metazoa > Arthropoda > Insecta > Phasmatodea > Phasmatidae > Clitarchus > Clitarchus hookeri. Next base: position 649,232 of record NQII01000603.1, read on the forward strand.
TAAAACATATTATATACAATTTGATTAAATTTTTTTCTTAATCAGAAGTTAGAATGCCTGGTTATTTTCAACATTAAATTTAATTGAATTTAAAATCAATAAAAATGATTTAGAACTATATAAATTTTTAAGGTTTTGATGCATAGGTTTTAGATTTCTATTGTTGTGATAGTTCGATTTATAGACAAAATTCTATTTTTTAATTAATTTTTAATCTTAAAAATTTTATTGGCAATTTATTTTTGTTTAAACAAATGTATTATATATTTCATATTTTCACATTTATAGAAAAGTGTGTAGTTTTTATTTTCTAAAATTTTTATTATATTTTCTGCATAATATTTAGCTCTTTTATTCATTTGATCTGTACAAACCTCATGTTTATAAAATCTTGTAAAATTCACTTTTCTAAATATTTTCTTTTCATATAAGAGACGGTTATAATCATCACATTGTAATTAATTTTTACCTACAAGTTTTTTAACTCATTTAGATTTTTTGATCGCATGTATTTTTCTCCTAACCCAACAAATTCTGTCATAATTATACAATTATTTTCATCTTTCATCTCTTCTGTTCCTTTTTGTATTAATTTTTGATATTATATATATATATATAATCCAGTGGCTCATCGCTAGACCCAATTTATTATTTCCTTCATACCATTCCTAAAAATGTTTAGTTTTATATTATATATTAAATAATAAGTATCTTGAAAGCATTATTTGACATTTTCTTCACATTTCAGTTTGTTCATGTCATAATAACAATAATGCATGAATTTTTTTGTAATGTAGAAAATTAATAATTCAACATGAACATTGGTTCATCAAATTTTAACCTTGATTTATTAATTTGTACAGTTGCTAAATTTTCACTAAACATTCAAATTATGATTACAGATTAATTTTTCAAGATGTCAGCATCACTCATTATTTTATAACTGTTTTTTATTTTTTTTACCTGAACTGTATTATTCATACTTTTCAAAATTATTTATTACTCTCATTCTCAGTAGTGTTTTAAGATCAATATATTTAAATCAATTTAATTATTTTAATTTTGAAGTGCTCTTCATACTTTTTTTATTATAATTTTTTAATCAATTTTTGAACACAATTTAAGTGTTAGATTTTTGAAAATACTATTGTTCTTTATTTTCTAAATTTGTTAAGTTTTTCTTTGTTCTGGAGCTAATGGAAAATCTTTATGTTTATTATATACATTTTTAAGATAATCTACAGTAACTTCTAAAATGTAACGTTATTATGTATCATTTGCACGGTTTTTAATTTTTCCTTTTATTTCTCTTACACAAAATTCTGTCATCTATTGAAATCCCCAATATGACGAATATTCTGAAACAGCCCAACTATATAAGTTAATTGTATCTAAGTACGTTAAATAATTGGATTAAACAAACGTCTCTATTATTTTTGACACATAAAATTAAAAACAATTTTAGAATATAATTTAATATATTCTTCAAAAATTTTTATAATAAACTTTTTTTTTTACACTTTTTGGCATGAATATAATTTTCTGAATGTTGTTTATTTCCAGTACATTTTATCTTTTTATGTTCATTCTGTTTCTTTTTATTATTCTTCTGAACTAATATAATTATTGGGATACAAAATTGAAAAAAAAAATTAACTCTTAATCTTATGGTTGGAAATTCTTTGTAGATCGTTGTCTGCGGGATATAAAATTGACTTCATAGAATACATTAAAAAAATCTACCATTATTTTTTACGTCTATATAAGCTTATTATTTTTGAATTTTATTTGGTAATTCAATTTATGATTAACCATTTAATGGATTGTACCTAATAATACGTAATACAAGATTATTTATTGAATATAATGACCAACAACAGCTTCAGGCTTCAAATGATGTCAATTTCATTAAATATTATTGTAAGGATTATTAGAAACTTTATCTCATTTAGTTGATAATTTATTGAGTTTGGAGTTGTACAATACGTTTCGTGTTGACTTCATTGATTTGTAAATAATGCTTCTAATATTGTATTTTTTATAACATTTGATACATTATTTCAATAAAAATATTATTAATTTTTAAAAATAAATAGCTCTTTTGGGTTATTATATTGATTATTTAATGGCATTATGAGTTAAATAATTTTCCAGACTTTAAGTTACGAATGTTTATTTCTTGTTTCAAAAGCTGTCTTCTAATTTTTTCTTCATATCACTTTAAGTTTTTAAACTAAGTAAATAGATATTCATGAAATTTAAATTTATTTTCTAAAACCATTTTTGTTTTGGTATTTATTTCAAGATATAATAAATTTATCTTTATTATTAATGCCTTGTCTCCTATGTTTTGGTTGAACAAATACGTCTTCACAAAAATTATTTTATAAATTATTTAGTTTTTTAATACATTCCATATCTTCTATTTGTAGGCTGAATAAGTACATGTTCATCAAATTTTAATTGGTTTCAATCTCTATTTCTAAATCAAAATGTAATTTATTTAGTAATAGATTTGTATAATAATTTTCTCATTCTTCTCGGCTATGATTATAAATTGATCTTTTTAAATTATTGTATCTCAACCTAGAATTCCCTGTTAATTTAAAATTTCTATCTTATGATTTTTAACCCACAACAGTAAGTTGATTGAAGTTTATAGTGTTGGTGCTATGATGTTATCATAGCTCTAATTGTTATAATAGGGATTTTTTTCTGTAAAATCAATTGCACCTTTATTGATACCATTAAAATAATTACCGTTGATAATACTAACCAAGCAAAATATTATTACCGTACGGACTTTATTTTTCAAATTATCACGCTTTCAAAATATAACATTTTAAAACTCTTTTGTAAAAAATCGAAACGATTTACTTTTGGCTAACATGCGTGCAACGTAGTTGTACGAGTTTTGGTCTCGCCACCTTATTGTCAGCATGCATGCTAAAGTATTTTCGGCCATTTGCCATGGATAACAGAGAAACTTTGTAAAAGGGGTGAAATTTTTTGCAAAATTAACTGATACTTTTAACTTGATTTTGTTTCAATTGTTGCTGCCTTCGTCGATGTTTGAAATATAATCAGCGTTTCAAAACACCATTTTAGTACAGCAATAGGCAATGAATATAAACTTGTGGATAAATGCTCTATTCAAGAATTTTACTCTCACAAATAACCACTTTTCTCTTAGACTCATTTCGTTATGCTAAATTTAAATATTTTCCTGAAAACACATTTAAAAAACGTGAATCTTTTTGTGAACATGATTAACGAACATTATATTTTCATATGCATATTAATTAGTGTCATTTTGGAATCCATTTTTTTTAATTAGTCCTAAAAGCAAGGGATATTATTAAGCCTCTACAGATCAAATTAGCAGTTTTATAAACTCAAAATTATGAGGCAATTTTCAATGATAACATTATTAGTATTTATATCTGACAATGGAGGTTTTTTTATTTTAATAACAAAGTGCTAAAAAAACATGCCTGTTACATAGTATAAACCACAAAATTTTTATAAAATATAATGGCAATTTGTTGTATTCTCGTTGCCTGTACAGGCACCACCTCTAAAATAAACATTATCATGTTACGGATTAGGCCAGTGTAATTATGGTAAGAAAACATATTTACTTAATGCTGAGATGATTTTCACACACAAAATGTTACATTTGTCGCAAATTGCCTGGTTTTTTAAGGTTCTTAACTACGTTTAGGCACATTTTGCGCTTTGTTTTTTCGCTGAAACTATTCATAGGTATCTTATCAGGAGTACATTTCATTGTATTTTTTGCTTAGTAGAAGTATGCAACACTTACTGGTGTTCGATGACGCTGCAATAGCACTAAAATCCTCTGACACAACGAAATACAATAAATATTCCAAATGCACACGTTACCTGCTAAGGCAAGGTTGGACTTTGTTGTAAACAACAAAGTCCAACATTTATACTGATGTCTCAGGCACATAAACATGGTGGCGTCCATTTTTCTCATGCAAAATCGTAGTCTATTTTAAAATGTGTTATTCTCAAGCTATACTAACGTAAATAAAGTAAGGACCACAGCATGTGTCTTAAAATTTATCATAATATTACGCAGTAGGCAGAAAAAAAGGAGGAAAAATCCCTATTGTTCTTATGCTTTTTTAAATCTCATTGGCAATTTTATTTAGAGTTCAAAAGTTGAAAGGAGTACACGTATTTACTCTGTGCTGTTAAATGAAAGTGAAGAGAATTTACAAAGGTTTTGCTCAAGGAAACAAAATACTTTTTTTTATTTATTTTAACCATTAATTCAACAAGTTATGTATGGGTCCAGATGTGTGATCTGGAAATTCATAAATACGGAAAACATAAAATTAATTATCAGACTTTTGGAAGGTCAGTGTAACTGCTCAACATTGAAGTACAAAGTATGCGTACTCTCGCGAAGCTCTTCAGGAGCAATGGAAGTTATCAAAGGAAGTTTAACAAGAGCAGAAGTCCCCAGGCACAAATGCTAAACAAGAGGAGGTAACTTTGTATAACATTAATTTAGACAAATTCAAACAAGCTGATAGTATCTCTTTTCTAGTTCTTACTACACATATGACTGAAGAGAGACTGGAGAAAGTAATATGATTTTTAACAGCTCAAGAAGTGTGGTGGTAACTTCACAGACTGTTTGATGGAGTAAAATAAGTTAAAATATTTAACATCTGCTTAGAATTTTTCAGTTTTAAGAAAGAAGATCAAAATTGAAAAATTTCTGGAATTTGTTGTTTAAGGAATTGTCTAAGGATAAAATTATCAGTGTGAGCTTCCTAGTATCTTATTGGTTTGCCAAATTCGGGACACAGCTAGCAGAATGTTTTTCTTTCAAATCAATTTGCTTGTTAATAAATGAAAACGAAAGAACAGTGAAAATCTCACTAATCAGTTTTGCACATTTTCAAAAGCTCTAAGAATAAAGAGCCCTGAGTCATGCCATGAGACTGGCTGTAAATATGAAGACAGCAATGAATAAGCCAACACCTTTAGAGCTAGAAAGAGTTTTCAAGTCTAATCTTACATGCCAACTTAAGTTTGTATGCTGGCAGTAGATATCAAAATTATCAACTGTATCTACACAAAGCATATTTTGTCTGCAATTTTGTAAGATAATGCTGCATAAATATAGTTTTTATGTCATATCTCAGTAAACAATTAACCGATTCCTACCAAATTTGGCAAACAAAACATACTATGCCAGATGTTGTGAAGTGATATGTTTAAAGAATGTCAGACACTTATTCTCGAAACGGCGGACATATAACTATTTTAGATTAGAACACTATATTGTCAAAACCATGAAATCAAATACAAATTATCTGTGTAAGCTGGCAGTAGATATTACAACTATCAACTATATCTACCCAAAGTATATTTTGTCTGCCATTTTGTAAGACAGTGCCATGCGAATAAATCAAGTTTTCTGTAAGTTCTCGGGAAACAATCACAGATTCCAACCAAATTTGGCAAACATAATACTGTAGCAGTTGGTGTAGATTAGTAGGTTTTAAGGTGGTCAGGCACGTATTTTCAAAATGGTTGCTATATAAATACTTCAGCTAAGTATATTTTATTAATAAAACTAATTCCAGCTTAACTTTGCATGCTGGCGTTAGCTATTACAACCATCATATTGGTTTATACAGAGCATAATTTCTCTGCCATTTTGTAAGATAGCTCCACAATAAAAAATAAAATTTTGATGTCATATCTTGGGAAAAACTCAAACCATTCCTACCAAATTTGGCGAAGAAAGTGTACTGTGGTAAGCCATATTAATTAATGTATTTTTTTAATTATGACAAATTTATTTTCATAATGATGGCTATGAAATCATTTTAGTTTTGTGTGATATATCTATGAAACTAGGTAACTTATTTTAAATTAACTTCATAAAACAGCAGTGTACAATCATCGAATGTGCTAATACATAATGTTTTTGTCCACCATTTATAAAGATCATCACATGAAAAATATGGAGATTTAATGCTATATCTCGAGGACCAATTAACCAATTCCCACTAAATGTTACACACAAAAAGTGTTACATTATGGCATATAAACTAACATGTTTCAATTGAGGCAGTTGTTTTTTTTAATGGTGTTAATATAAATAATTTAGTTTAGTATGTTGTAACAATGAAAAAATTCCACAAAATTCAACCAAGTTTTGTACACTAACAATATTTATTAGGAGCATCAATAATGCACACAGATCTTCCCATTTTTTCAATATATTTGCAAAATAGTGCCAGTTCAAAAAATGGAACATTTTGCCATATTTCTGGAACAGTTCAACTAATTTCCACCAAATTTTGCACTCCATAAATGCTACAGAAGACCATGTAAACTTTGATTATTTAAGTGGATCAGACAACTGTCTGTTGACAGTACGTATTAGAAGCAGTGTATACAGAGCCTACTTTGTTTGGCATTTTTGTACGATATCATTAAATAAGAAAATAAAGTTTTTGCTGAGATATCTTAGGAACCAATCAACCGATTTCCACAAAAATCTTTACACAAATAGCGCAATGGTAGGCCATGTTATCTTTACATGTTTTAAGTGCCTCAGTCACTAATTTTTGAAATGACGGCACTGTAAATATTTTAGGTTAGTAAACCCTATGACTCTTTAAATCTGAAGTTAATGCTCCAAATCGGACCTCTGTAATACAGTTCATTTCACACTAGCTTATGGTACAATTTTTCTGGGTTTGAGTCCCTGGTAAGGAATGGGTGTATTTGTTGCATGTGTTTCTGATTTCATTTCTGATGTTATTGCTTTCAAAGAGATGTCTAGTGATGTCAATGATGAATGTCGTAATTTACCTGCAATACCAGAGGATATAAAAGAATGCATTATAAAAACTTACCTGATACGTTACATTATGTTAACAAGTCATTGCATCATTTACTCATAAAATTTACTGAGAATGTTACATATGCAAAATGATCCTTTTTCACATATAATGACTATCAGTTTGAATGTATGTTCTAGTCACTGTCATAAACTGCCGTAGAACAATCTTTCATGTAAATTTTTGTGGCTGTATAAATTCATGTATTAGACATTCTTAGAAAATAGTTGATTGATGCTTCAGTAGCTATCATCAGTCCTATATTTTTAGAATAATCATAAAGAAATCATTGTTGTTTGTGTACTCTCAAAATAAGTACTGTTGATAATAGTTATTTCATTACAATGTATATTATTGTTCCTCTTTCACCCTTGATGTTGTTCTATGAAAAACACATGCATGAACTTTGTCTCAGCCAAGAAATTTACATTTCAGTAATTTTGATATGTCCAGTTTGGCATACTGGTGATGGGAGCTGTGCAGAAATGCTCTTTTTAGATGGAGAGCTTGAGGTTTGGTTGTCAGGCAGCAAATCAAATTACAGTATGCCCTCTTTGGCATCCTGCAGTAATATTTAGATGTTGAGATACTATCCACAAAGAAGCAAAGCTCATGATCTGAGAGAAAGGGAGCAAGGCCTGAGGAGAATATGGATGAAACTGCTTTCAAAAGAGAGTAAGACTCCAAAGAAGGGATGGAGTGGCTACAGTGAAGGGAGTAAGATTTTGGATTATGGGAGGGGGATGAGAGTGAGAGGAATGAGTAAACCATAAATTTTCAAATTTTCACTTATTTCCCCCACTAGAATAAGTTGGGGCCACTGCTGACCTGACCTACATAATTTGTGGTTTATGAAATATTACACAACTTGGGTATTGGTATATAAGAGAATGTTAAGACATAACAGTACTATCACAAATAAATGCAAATGGTTTGTGCATATAATTGAATATGTTTAGGAGTGTTTGCAAGGCTTCACCACCCAAACATTAATTATAACGAATGACAAATTGTTATTTTACATTATAACAGTCTGCCATTTATGCATGTAGTTATTTCTATTGTGGTTCATCCCCATATGATGTACACATTTATCATTAGTGTTAATAGTAATAGGCACCATGTTGGTTAAACTTACATTATTCGCTATGTATTTAAAATGAGTACATGGGGTAGTTGAGGTCAGTTTTGTCCACAGTCAAGGTAAAAACTTTAGGTGTGGCACAAAGCAGTAAATGCTCATGTGATTATCATTCTTTCTTTTTCAGTCAAAGTATTAAAAAGTTAATTTGATTTGCCAGTTTTGCTTCTTTACACTTTTGATGGTTTTATATTTCAGTATTTTCATGTTAGTTGAATATTTCTGGTGGCACAGTTAGGTGACTTAGCTTCTATGTGTAATTGGCTATTACAGGTGTTGGAAACCATTTTCTCCTAATATAATTTCCTATGAAATTTGTGTGAAGAGCTTGTATTAGCCTGCTGTAAATCTGGATGTAAAGAATTGGAAAACCTGTCACATTTCCTGTTCATGATTTGAAACACTGTAGCTCAGATAGTTGCAGTGTACTGCAGTACACATCAATATTAATTCTAAATATTTTTATGTACTTCCAGTAGTTATTGTAAAAGTGTTGAAATATATATATATTTTTTTTTTAGAAGCACATTGATAATTTTTACTATACAGTGAAGTCTCGGTTAACCGTCAGTTTCTGTTAACTCTCAGTAAACTGACACAACAAGTAAAATAATAAAATTGGATACAAAAAACAAACTTAATAAACTAAAAATGAAATATCTTTTTTCTCACTTTATATTAGATCAAATTAAGCACATTATTGAGTTTAACAATATGTATATTATACTGTTATACATATACCCAGTAAAAATACATTCTGTGCGATGCGGAATGCGAATGACTCACGTTTCTTGTTTATGTACAACCTACATATGTACTTCGTAGAATTGTTCCGTCTTCCTTACCACCCTACCGGAATTCCTAAACACTCATCCGCCCTCCCATTCCTACAGTCAGTTCAATAACGGTAGTCACTTAGTCAGCAAGTCGTTGTCCTCAGTTTGTTGTCAAAGTGTAGTGTGTTTAAAAATGTCTGAGAAACGGGAACGTGTTGTATTGGGACTTTCTTAAAAACTTGAAATTATGAAACGACTGCATAAAGGAGAAAGCGCGATGAGTATCGCTCTGCTATATGGAATTGAGGGGACGACAGTCAATGATATTAAGAAAGATGCAGATAAAATCGAAAGCCATGTTTCAAAAATGCAAACGACAGACATAGATGTCAAACTAAGAAAAACGATGAAGCCAGCAAAACTGGACCAACTGGAGACAGTAATGTATCAGTGGTTCATTAAAGCCTGCAGTCAAGGGATACCAGTTTCTGAGCCTATAATAATGGCTAAAGCTATCGAGATGAACAAGAAGTTTGATGGGGATCCTTCATTTAAGGCTAGTATATGTTGGCTGGATAAATTTAAGGGTCGACATGGCATAAGGCAGTTGGACATATTGGGTGAAAAACTAAGCCCTGATAGTACAGTCATTGTAGAATATCGGGAAAAACTAATGAAAGAAATAAAAGATAGAAATTTTGTCAGAGAGCAGGTTTACAGCTGTGACAAAACTGGCCTAAATTGGAAAGCACTTCCCAAATACCTTAGCCTCCTTATCTGAAAAATGTGCACCTGGTTTTAAAATGCAAAAAGACTGCATAACTGTTATGGTGTGTTCGAATGCAAATGTTAGACATAGGTTTCCTTTACTAATCATTGGGAAATCTAAAAAGCCTCGAGCTTTCAAAAATATGAATTTATATGTCTTACCTGCCAAATATTATGCACAAAAAAGTGCCTAGATGAGCCAGGATATATTTAATGAGTGGTTCCACAGTGTGTTTATGCTAAATGTAAAATCACATTTAAAATCAATCGGATTGCCTGAAGAAGACATGTTATTAATGGACAATGCACCAACTCATCCTTCTCATGACTTACAAATTGATGATGGAAAAATTACGTGCCACTTTTTGCCGGCTAACACTACCCCACTAATTTAGCCCATGGATCAGGGTATTATTGAAAGCATGAAGTGACATTATCGAAAATGCTTTAGCAGTTTTGAAGGTCACTATTAAAGACGCAATTTTTAATGTTGCTGAAGCCTGGCAAGATATACCAGAAGAAAGATTAAANACAAGTTTTAATGTTGCTGAAGCCTGGCAAGATATACCAGAAGAAAGATTAAAAAAAGGGCTGGAACAAACTGTGACCTGAGACTGTAAACGAGAATGAGGCCATAAACAAATCCGGAAATTATCAGGAAATTTTACTTCTGTGTCAAGGGATTCCAGGTGGAGAAAACACATCAATAGGTGAAAGTAAGTGAATGGCTGGGAACTAACATATTTGACGGTGGCTTTGAAATATTAAATGATGAGGAGCTTGTATTAAGTGCAACACAGAAGGTAGAATGTTTAAGTGAAGAAGAAGAGGATGATACACTCAAGGATTCCCCCAAAATAATGAGCCACAGTGACGCTGAAAACATGTTTTCCAAGTGCATTGAATGGTACGAGCAACAAGAAGAGGCATACGCTACACAGATATTACTCCTACGTAAGATACGCAACACGGCAGCAACAAAAGCCCGTGGAGTATTACAAAAAAAGAAAATGACAGACTTTTTAGGTAGGATTATACTACTGAACATATACACAATAGTACTGTATTCAATTTTGTTATTTTATCAACATAATAAACAGAAGTCTACAATATTTAATATCAAATACATACTGTGCTGTACATACTTCTATTGATTGCTACCTGTTTAAAATATAGTGCTAAATATTGCATACATTACTATCGCTGGTATCTGTCGTGTCTTTGAGGGGGGGCTTTCTTTTATCCGTCTAATCTCTCAACCGTCACGGTGACGGTCCCGAGACTGACGGATAATGGAGACTCCACTGTAGTTGTTTAACTTAAATGAATCAAGGGTAATATTTATTTACATTAGCATATTTTTTTAACATAAAAATTCAAACAATTTTATTTGTATGAGTAACATAAAATTCCATTCTTTCATGAAACTTTGCAAATCATGAAATTGTGTGTGTTCTTCCTGTTAGAATTATTTTTAATGTTTAACAATATGTATTTTTATTTCCGCAGTTATTTCGGCGAGTTGCAGCTGCTCTTCCAGGTATGGATTCAACCGAGAATAAGCCTCCAGAAGATAGTATCCTTTATTGTTTGTCAAAGTTCAAATTAATTTTTGTAAGGTTTTGTTTTTAGTGATAACTCATTCTATCCAAAGAATAGTACATTGACATATTTTTTTGAAAATATGTCTTGGGGACAGATAAATATGTAGGTAAATTTGCTTGATTTAATTTTTTTTGGTAAGAAATCTTATTACATGTCATGTTAACCATAATCAGAAAAGTAATTGCAGTGCATCTTTCACATTACATTCACGCATTTAATTTTTTTTCACTACCAAAATACACTTTTAACAGTTTTCACCTCAACATACACCAGAATTTTCAAGTTTAAAACGCAAGCTTTAAAGAACAAACAGTTGTCAAATTAACATGAATACTGTTTCAATATAGCCAAAAAGTATACATGCTGTTTTAGTAAAAGCATGCAAAAATTAAACTGGGAATAGGGGTTGCCCCACGGAACGTTTTGAGATTGGGAACGTGTGGTCCATGAGGTCAGCTAGAGGAGATACAAAATTAATTAAACCTTTAATAATAAATAATCTATGACTTCCTAACCGTTCATAGACAATATTAGCCAAGCAAAACCACAGTGATGATCATAGTCCATGAGCAATTATTAAAATAAGAGAACCAAATAAACCTCAACAGTTTAAAGTTATAATACCACTTAAAACTAATCCTAAACATGTGGGCGACCCATAATGTGTGTGTCGTTCACCTAAAGGTCTACAAGATGGCTCTGTCGTCCCTATATTGTCACAGTACGTGCGTGTATCAACAACATACGCAACACACATAGGATATTTGAACGGGTGCGGCATTATCTCGAACGCCATTGTCATGCTTGCTTCGAGGTTGGTGGCAGTCACTTTGAACAACTTTTATGAGGTGCAAACTGATACGTTAACATCAGTCTGTCAATGAAACGGCCCTGTTCAGTACTACCTTTCAATAGTGAACACATTCTATGTCAATAACGCACATAACCAATCTTGGAGACCTGTATTCGAGTTAGATATGTTTACACTCATACTCTTTTCCCTGGCTTCGTGGACCACGTTCCCAATCTCAAAATGTTCCCTGGGGCGGCCCCTATTCCCAGTTTCATTTTTGCATGCTTGTACTGAATTATACTGTATAGCTACATGCATCTCTTATGTGATGAATGAACATTTAATCATGCACAACTTAGGACAGGAGATGCAGCAGCGTTCACACTAACTAGTTTAATGTAAGCATAAAAATATTGAAGAAATTAATTTTATAGTAAGTACATTAGTACTGCTAGTTAGTCCTATTCTCTATTTCTTGTGTCTTGAGATGTAGAATGAAACAAAATACAAATAGGTTATGTGTTTTTTTAATACTTTGAGTGCTGGGCACAAAATTGCTTTCCTTAATTTAAAAAAGTATATATAATTCTAGGCATTTTTTGGTATTATTACTGGGGAATTATAGCATTTAAGTTAATTAAGTAATACATATATAATAAAAAAAATTTATTTTCCTTTTAAATGCATATATAATACTTAACATATAAGTTTATAAAAACTTCTTTTTGGAAGGAAAGTAAAGTTTTTATCATTACATTTTCACATTATAAAGCATGTCTCTTCGTACAGGAAAACACCACTTTAATGAACTTCACATTAACAAATATTTAGTTATAAGAGACAACTGTTTTGGTCTCGGCAAAAACCTATGCATAGGGGCAAGATTTTGTGGTGTTATTTTGAGGCAAATTTCATTTTAAAAAATACCAGATTTAGGTATTTTCGGTTGTATTATTGAAAACTCATAAAATGAAACTTTATTACTAAAATGATGCATTATTACAGCCAAAATTTTACAGAGTCATTTTCATGCTAATTTTATCATTATGAATTGTGTATCAGTTAACAATAATTTATCCTTTTATGCATATTTGTATAAATGTTTTTTAACATTTATGTAACTTCATAAACAAGAATAAGCATTTTATTTCAACTATGATAACACAGAGCATTACCACAGGTTAAAAAAATCGCTAGAGGTTTTTAAGTTTTTTTCTAACTCATATGTTGAGGAGTCTTGACAGTGTGGATTTTTTGTCACAATCTGACACAAATTGCTTACATATGGTTTTATAGAGAAAAACATTCAATCCTAGAAATGAAACTATTTTTATATTTGCTTTTACAATTTTGCTTCTCTCATTATCTCATCAGTTTGGTCGTATATAACATGGTATGTAATACTGCTGTTATTAAGTTAGCCTAAACGATGAGAAACTAATTTTTTTATTCCCATTATATGAAAACTTAAAATTTCTTATACATTTTTGGATACAAATTTTTGATCACTGTTTCGCAGATACAATAGTGTATTTTGGCTATATTTTGTTTTATTTTATGTTATAACTTAATTTTGGTGTTTTGCAGCGTAATAACTTGCATTTTGTTGTTACCACTATTCACCATATAATATTGGCCCTACCTATGCACAAACCCTGACAATCATCATCAAGCGACAAGGAAATGTTACGTGTGCCATGAATTATGGTTACTGCTATAGTAGATGCCCACAGCCGAGTCATTGCACAAATCTAAAAATAACTTCTACCCACCTGTCTAACACAGCTGCTGAACAACGCTTTTCACGCCTTACAAGTGGCAAGTGGACACACTGGTAAAAATAACTAAGCTTCGGATTCTTTCCAGTAAATATGAAGTCCACTGATTAGAGGTCCAGTAAACAGAGTTATTACTGTAATAGAATATGTTATTAATTATTTTCTTGATTTATAAAACTTGCAAAATGGAAACTTAATTATGATAAAAATATATGGTTCCAACATGTTTATAATCAATATAAACATGATCCCAGGAAATTTTGGTATTATTTAGAAATTATGAAAGATGTTTACAAAAAAGTTCTATTAAAAAATCAAAATTCATCACAAATTTTTAGTTATGTTCCAAAATTTTTGAAAAGTAGTTTGCATTGGTTTATTTTAATGTAACAAATTTAAATATTGAAGTGATAGATAATTCATGATATTCATTATATCTTCTACTAATTGATATAACAAAAAGTTTAATATTATGGAGTACTGACTTGAATCTTCACCATCCACAGGATTTATCCAAGTTCATAAGGAATGGAGGTCTTAATAAAAATAAAATAATTCAATATAGTTTATTTATTTGGTGTACTGAGTGCCTCTGAACAGCGACAAGGCATGAATCAGCTGGGTCGTGTTGAGGAACCATCCCACTTTTCACTTTGAGTGATTTCGGAAAACCCTGCAAAACCAAAATCAGGATGGCCGGGCCAGGAATTAAGCCCAGGTCATCCAAAATGTGAGTAGAGTTATTTATCACTGTGCTACCTTGCACTATTGAATTTTTTTAATTTATGTAAAATGTTTTAAAAATAAATGCCGCTATTATTTTTAACCCTCTGGCGGTACGGTGGAGCGCAGTGACACAAAGTACAGTCAGGTTGAATCTGACCCAATTGGGGGTTTTGGCAAAAATAATTGCACTACAAGCATTATTATAGAATATTAACCTTTATTCACAGTAGTAGTCAATTTTTCAATACATTTCATCATACAGTCTTGGCCAAAAATAATTTGTGAACAAATTATAAATCAAAAAATTAAGCAAACTTGCTTTAAAAAAATTGCACGTTATCACAGATGAGAAAACGTAGATAGTCATTGCATTACCAACCATACCCAAGAAAAAATAACGCAAAATATTTTAAAAAGGATATAAATTTATTTTAATAGGTAGATGTCTTCCCAATTAATTACATCCTAGAAGGACATATTCAATATCATCTTGTCATAAATTTTTACGAACATTTGACTGTTACTGCTTGCAGTCGTAGCCTGAAGGGCTGGTGGGGAGAATACTATGCGTCGGGGAAGGTTGTTGAAGGGAGACGTTTCTCTACTTATCTGTGACTGCGGCTTTTGGTGAGTTGTCTTCGTTGGTAGCTGAGGCATAGTGAGTTGGGTGGCCCTCGTTCAGGCCCTCGGACTGGCTCTCGTTGGCGTGCTGTACTAAGTTGGCTTTTTCCTGCGGCTTTGACTGACTCTCTCTGAAGTCCGGATGGTTTTCCCGTGACTTGTACTTTCCCTGCGACCCCGGCTGGCGTTCCTGGTTGGAGAGTACGTCCTCCTCGTCCTGCTTCCGGCTCTCTCGTTTCTGCATTCCTCACCACGGAAACTACCACTACATTTTCGGAAATGAACTCATAAGTTCTCTGTACTTTTACTGGGTTTGTCTCGGGAATTTACACATGAAGTTTTGTCTGTTCCTGGGTTCTCTCCTCGGTGACGTCACTATTGACTTACTGACTGACTGACGTCGCCATCCGGCGCACGACTACGTCTCTCAGGGTATGGCGCCTCTTGGAATGGGGCTGCCACTCGTTTCCGAGAATGTACTCATATTCTCAGCACTGTTCTCGTCACACGACTGATTACTCCCATGTCGGCTTCTCCCGTTTCGGTTGCATCTATCTCGTCTCGCGGCCGTACCGCCGAACAAATCCCATCTCGGTTGGCAATATCTGCTCCCGTACAACTCACTGCAAACAACTGACTGCCTGGGCCGGGTCCGACTCCGGCCCAGTGATACGACTGCCTCTCGCCTAACTGCCTTCTCTGTCTCGCATCGCGGCTGCCGAACAACTCCTATCTGATCACAACTGCCCTCGTTCCCTCGCTGCTCCCGAATTTAACCCGTCTCCAGATATATTCAAATTGGCTGTCAGCAGTTTCTTC
The DNA here is from genome assembly GCA_002778355.1 of Clitarchus hookeri. NCBI lineage: Eukaryota > Metazoa > Arthropoda > Insecta > Phasmatodea > Phasmatidae > Clitarchus > Clitarchus hookeri. The sequence continues at coordinate 665,158 of NQII01000603.1, forward strand.
GAGAGCGAAATCGGGAAAGCCCCTGTGCATCTTGCACGTTTTTTGGGTAGGATTTCGTGTCTCGTCAGCTGGGCGTGCGCTCAAACTAAGGTGGAGGGAGGGGTGCGGCAAGCATCCCGGGGGTTCCTGGGATCTGTGTCTGCACTAATCTCGTAGGGGGTTCCCTTGATTCTTTCGCCGAGGGCTTATTTTTCGGGACTTTCCCTGTTATTCTCTTGCTTCTGTTCTTCCCCCGCGTGTCCTTATACGGCGGGACTTCCCCCAAGGATACTTCTCAGGGTGTGAATACAGCGCAATTCCTACCCTATGTACTCATCATGCGTCAACCATTCACGTTCGTTGATGTTGTACCTCTGCTCAGTTGGTCCAAACTTGGCACTATCGAAGTCAATGATGTTACGTTCGCCATTTTCACCGCCCTGGTAGAGCACTGCACAGTCCTCGGCTGTCATCGGTCTGCAGGTAAAGGTGTTTTGTGGCATCGTACCTCGCCAATGTCGGGCACACTAGGAAGCGTGACTTGATTTTATGGAAGGCGTTCTTGGCGGGGGCCATCCCATTAAAACCTCCGCTGGGTTGACAGCAGGTTGGTGAGAGGTGCAGTGAAGACAGCAAAGTCCTGTATGTGCTCCCCAGCCAGTTTATTAGCCCAAAGAACTTCCAGATCTGCTTGCGCGTATGTGGTGGTGGGTACGCGTTAATCAGCCGCAGTTGTTTGGGGATGGGTTTGTTGCCTTCCTTGGTGATGGCATGCCCCAGGAAGTCGATACTGGTCTTTAAGAGGTGGCATTTGGCAGTTGCGCACGTGAGGATGTTGATGGCCAACCTCTCGAGCACAAGAGACAGCTTCATGTAAGTGCTCCTCCCAAATTTCTGAATATATCACCACATTGTCCAGGTAGGCGAGTGTTAATTTGCCGATGAGGCCGTCCAACACACTGACCGTCATCACCTGGAAGGTGGCCGGTGTGCTTTTTAGTCCGAATGACATGGCGCAGAACTGAAAATACCTGCCAGCAGTGGCCATGAAAGCTGTCTTGCCACAGTCTTTGAGCTTGACGGGCTTACCCTAAGGAACTGAGGGCATATTTGACGCTTTTTATGTGCCAGTGTTATGGCGGAATTGAAGTCGCTGTTTGTTAATTCAATAACACCGTCATTCAACATTTATTAAATTTGCTGTTTAATAATTTAGGCTTAGTGCTGTAAATAACTGCCTGGCGAAGAGTATATAGGCCTGTCTTGCACCAGCTGTATGACATGCTCAGCTACTGTGGTTCTACAAAGCACGTCGTGTGCATCAAACACGTCTCGTATTGTTGTCAAAGTCCGCTAGTGAAACAGCTGGTACTGTATCGGCTGGTCCCGGGCAATGTTATATACTTTGTGTCGCTCTTTCATGCCGAAATGTATGCGATGTGCTGCAGGTTCAACAATGGTATTTTGTTCAGTAAGCCACGGTACTGCAGGGATGGCATCTTTCCTAATGTCCAGGGTAACAACTGCTGTGGTTATTGTGTCTAGGTCACGTATGCAAACCTCCACTGTGGCTTGATCTAGTGTAGTACTGGTGTTGATTTGTGGCTAAACAAATTACGTGAGAGGCTAGAGTGATATCTGTAGGATGCATGAAACTAGGCTGTATGAAGTTATGTGAGGCAGCAGTGTCTATTAATGCGTGGCAATGATGACCGTTAATAAACACTAAAACATGGATGAACTGTGAATGGCTGCTACTAACCTGGTAAATTAGTGCTTTTCTGCAGTGTCAAGTTGGTAATATTGTTCGGGACTGGGGTGTTGGGAATGTCCGGCTCCTTTACCCCTGCTTCCCGTTTCCCGAATTGCTGCTTGCATGGTTGTTTGTTTGTTTAAGGTGGCGATTGTTAGGGCATGCACTGAGCCAAGGGTATTCCTGGCCATCACAATAATGGCACGGAGTTGGCTGTGGTTGGCCTGTATCCTATTTCACGGTTTTGTTTTGTGCACTGTCTGCTGCACTATTGTTTTTGTTCACTTGCAGCGGTAATTTTTGCTGTCCTGTTTCCTGTGCTGGAATTTTTGTTCCATTGTTGACCGAAAGAAGGTGTTATAGCACGGTTTTGCACTACACCCTGTCCCTTCACACTGTCCTGATGTTGCTCGTAACTCTATCATGTCACACTAATTTCCAGTTCACGCCGCGGCTGGCATGGATTTCACTCCAAGATTATCGTGGCGCACACGAGTTCATCAAGTCTGCTATTAAGCAGTGGTACCAACGTGGCAAGGTACTATTTCTACCACCCCTTAAAGCACTTCGCACTCGGGCAGGTGTGGGTGGAATCGTCTGACAAAATATATTTTTCTGGTGATAAATGTTGTTAGTTTCTCTGTTGGGTGTTGGTTTTCTAAAGTCAATTTGCTTTGTGCTTGAAGTGATGTGAATGCTCCTCCAAAGCGGCACAGGAAAGCATGGAGGAACTTCTTTGTAGACCGTAGTGATTGATAAATTGCCACCAGGAACGTGCATGTCCGAAGAGTTGCACTTCAATGTAGCTAGGCCACTCCTCCACACATACCCCATAGTGTTGCAGGTGTGCTTTACAGTCACTCAGGAATGCAGATGGGTCCTCTGTAGGTGATCCCATAAAGGTAGGTAGCAACTGGAATCACGAAGGTGTGGTAACAATGGTTAGTTAAGTTGCAAAGGTTGGGATGGCTGCAGTGGTTTGGTGGTGCCTTCTGCTACTTTGTAGCCACATGCTTGCTGCTAATGGAAAGAAGTTGGGCGTGGGAAATTGTGTCACCGGGTTTGGTTGCAGAAATTGTGTTACGTGAGTTGGTAGCACTGGATTCATCTGTTGGTGGAAGGCAGGTATGGGAAAGTAGGTGGCGAGTGGCAGTATGTAAGGAGCTGATGGAAGGAGAGGGAGAGGTGCTGAAGTCAAGGCCAACTGGCGGGGTGTGGAATGAGCGAGCAACGCTGCTTTGTTTACATCTGCCTCGTTCGCGCTGATAGCATGTGGCAGCTGCAGTGCAGTGTCGGTCGCTGCTGTACATTGCCGACACGTTAATTTGCCATCTTGTACTGTAAGTCTCTCCCCAGGCTGCTGCACATTGCCCGTGTACTTGCACTGCACACATCCTGCATTTCAACACGTCATTATTTTCGCCCCCTGGACACACTGGGCGGTGACATTGCGTTGGTTGACAGTCTGGACCAGTTAATAAATCTTTGTACACTGTAGAAGGGTTCAATTGATTGTTATTGCTGTAGCACTGTGAGCACTGAAAGTTCCATTTTTGTACGGTCGCAAGTTCAGTCGCGGTTAGGCATGTTGAATGGTAATACTGTAGGCACAAGTACACTGGAGAGTAGGGATACCTTGGGCCCATGAACAGTAAACTGGCACACAAAATTTTGTTGATTAGGAGCTGAATGTTTGAATTTTGTTGACTGGTATTGTCCAAAACTTTAAATTTCCACTAGCTTTTAATTTGGTTTATCACATGGGAGCTGTCCATGTGTTCACGGTTGTTCGCGGCGCAGTTGCTCATTGGGCTGGCTGGTCTTACGAGCACACTTGCAATATTTTGTGCCTAATCTGTACTTGGCCACTACATCCTGTGGGATGAGGCGCAAGCATTGCCAACACAGAGACATCGGGATGCCTACAAGTGTCAGGCCAGGCATTGTTGACTGTGGCGGCGTGGCAACTGAACCTGCCGGTGGGGGTCAAGACCATGGCCCACCCCTCGTGGCTGACCTCCCTGCGCCCGCTTGGAGTAGTGTACCATCCGGCGGTTCTGTACTTATTGCACTGTGTAGTAGAACTATTTATAAACCTGCTGAGAAGCATCAATAAATATCATTAAATAAATCAATTTATAAAATAATCTTGTTATTAATCAATGTATTATCAATTTGAGGGTACCTCCTATATTAGGATTTTTACTCAAATGAATACTGATTTTTCAATAAACCTAAATTAATTAATATTAGGAAGCATTGCAGTAATTCTAACATTAATTGCCATCTACTATTATTTATGAGTTATATATATACAGCCTTAATATTGACAAATTCGGAACCCACAATAAATACAGTTAAGATCATAATCAGAAACAAAACAATACCACTTGTAATTATATCAACTGTAAGTGTATATATAATAACTCTATTGTTAATGTTACAAAATGCCTGAAGGAATGGAGGTTTTTTAAAAAATGAAAGTACAAAATTTGTGATGCAGGACACTGCCCTGCCTTCCAGACAGTTTGCCACACCTAGAGGAGGGGGAGGGGGTGGTATGAGGTTGCGCGGCATTACTCTGTACGCCATTTCATCAACCGGCACCAGTGTGACCTCAGTGCATCAGTGCATAGTGCAGTGTCGCCTGCAGTGTAGTGCGAGAGCAGGAGAGTGTTCAGTAAAACTTCACATCAGTTAAGTCTTGATAAATAGAGGCCGTCTCACTGATATTATCAGATCAAGTGGCTGACAGCCAAATTATGATACACAACAGGCCGCAAGTCGTTATCTCTGATTAGTAAAATTATGTATTATTAATGGCCTGAAAAGTTGTGTGCCATACAAGTATGTGTTGTTACTATTTGATAAGTCAAATTTATGATGCTGATACGTTACTTAGTTGGCAGGCATAACCTATTCCTCTGTTCCCCATAAGAACAAGTATTCTTCTACTGTGGTTTGCTCAACCGCTATGTGTTTGGAAAATGTAACCCCTGTGGTTGGCAAGGGATTACTGTAAAATAAGAATGCATTTCACTTGATTCTATTGATAAGGAAATATTAAAAGGAAGTTTTATGTCATGTAATGGTAGTGTCAAATGTGAAATCTGCAGCATGAAGGGCTAAATAGTCTGTATTATCTAGTATTGCTCCGTCCTTATAATGTGTATGACAAAAAAAAAAAATTTAAGAATGTTGCATATTTAAAGAGGGACATTCAGAATGGTGATGCTATGTTCTTTTGACAGGAAAGAATTAGAGTTGTGCTTAATTGCTCTGTGACACTCCTAGTCAAAAGCATATAAAGAATATGACATTGGAAGAGTATAACAGAGTTAATGCCATTAAGCTGTAAATGCATCCTATAATAAAATTTTGACATCAGAGTCTGGCACCAAAGTGATGAGTGATGTAATCCGTGAAGGTTGCCCAGATTTCAACATGCAGTAGTGCTAACACTAACAACACACTACACTACTGCTATCAGAGTATCATCATGACATGTGTCCCATTTGCATTTAATGTAGTTTGCTTGTGTGAATGTTCCACTGGGGGGCATACATGTCCCTCCATCATTCATAGCTGCAAGACACTGAATAAGGTCTTTGTAGCAGTGTGAGCCACAGAGCCTAGTTCAGTGAACATGCAGCTTGCCCTGATGGCACTTTCAACAAGCCTTTGCCAGCTGGATGAGTATGAGAGAGGCGGCATCGTTGGTCTCCGAGAGGTAGGTTGGATGTTTCGGTGCATTGCTCGCCACTTAAACAATTCTGCCTATACTGAGAGTCGAGTCGGTGTTGGATGCAGTGGGAACAGGAGATAACATACACCATCGAGAAGACTCAGGTTGACAATGTTGACCACCAGCGGGAAGGATCGTTTCATCATGCGACAGGCTGTAAGCACTCCACAGGTGTCGCTGCACACCATCCAGGGACATATCATGGCAGCTAGGGATATGCCTGTGTCCACCAGAACCATATTCTGGCTGCTAGCAGAGCGGGATCTGTCATTGTGGCATCCCTTATGTCTATCATTATGACCTGAGTATCGTGAGCTCATGGGAACTTCTGCTGGTAACGTGCAGCATGGCAGCTTGCATATTGGCAACGAGTGGTGTTCAGCGATGAATCATGTTTCTGTCTGGATACAGGCGACCGCCAAATTCAAGTCTAGAGATTTCCTAGCCAACGTCGTGAGCCACGCTTCATTGTAGAGCAGCACACCACCCCAACAAGAAGTGTTATGGTGTAGGATGCCATTTCCTATGATTCTCGCACCCCACTGGTATTGATTGAAGGAACCCGGATGGCATGGCAATAGGTCCAGGAAATTCTGTGGCCATGTGTTCCTCCTTTCTGGGGCAGCTTGACAACCGCATTTTCCAGCAGGATAATGCCCGGCCTCCGCCAACAGGGATATCTCTGGCCTACCTTCATGATGTCAACATGGTTCCTTTGCTTGTAAGATCCACAGACCTCTCTCCCATTGAGTACATTTGAGACCAGATTGGAGGCAACTTCATCCAGCTGCAAGTACGGCGGATTTGGAGGGTCAGTTGCGCTAGCTGTGGCAGGATTTTCCTCAGGAGAACAACCAGCGTCTGTATGCCTCCATGCCTGACCGTATCACTGCCTGTCTTTGTGCTGTGGGTTGTTATGAAACACTTTATGATGCTTTCATACCGGAAAGATGCTATAGGGGATTGGTACATTACTCAGATTTAGGTAGAGCTTAACAATAATATATGGGGTTTTTGTATCTTGTGACGTGCATTAAATCTCATTTATTTCTAAACTGTCTTTGTCAATTTTTTCTCAGGCAATATCTGCATGCAAACTTATGTTGCCATTATGTAGTTACGTTACTTTTTTTTTTTTTTAGGTTGAGCACAACCGTAAAAGATGGGGTTTTATTGAACATTTTTTTTTTTTTAAATTTGAATTTGCCCTATTTAAGAGCGCTTGGAACCATTTTGGCTGAGTTTTCTTGCTGCCCAATATTCCTTCATGAGTTGTGACTGTCTTTGTTTTCTTTCCTCCGTGAAGGTGTAGTTGTTTTTCCTTCTGATTTTGGGTTCAAATTTTGCAGTGTCGACCAATCTTCTGAAGGTTTCACGGTCTCTCGTGTTTTCTTCTGTAATTGAAAGTGATTTTAGGTCGTTTCTGACTTCTTGTAGCCAATTGGTGGGTGTTTTTAGACTGTTGTTGTGATCGAAAATCTTTTTGGTTAGTCTGTAATTGTCCATTCGTTGTAGGTGGCCATAGAATTTTAGCCGTTTTTTTCTAATGTTCTCTGTAATTGGTTCTACTTTGGTATAAAGTTCGTTGTTGCTTTTGCATCTGTATGTTCCGTCTTCTGTTCTTCTTGGGCCTAGAATTTTCCTGAGGATCCGTCTCTCTTTTTTCTCGAGTTCTTCTCGTTGTCCTACCTTTTTTAATGTCAAGGTTTCTGCACTGTATGTTGCTTGTGGCCTAATTACTGTTTGATAGTGTCTGATTTTGGCTTGCCATGAGATCGTCTTCTTGTTAAAGCGATCTTGAGTGGTTCTGTACGCGTTCTCCATTTTTTGTGTTCGGTTTGTGATGGCAACATTGTCTAGACCGTTGGTCTGTATCCATTCGCCTAG
>NQII01000603.1:673080-690096 GCA_002778355.1 Clitarchus hookeri
TCTGTTAGCTGTTTTAATTTGCCTAACTTTAGCATGGTGTTGATGTTGATTGTTCCGATGAGGTGGTTGGTTTTTGGTCTAATTTTTGTTGTGGTGCGTCCGGTGTTGAAGGTATTGGGAAGCTCCGACTCTTCCTGTGCATGATTTCTAGGCTCTCCAGAATCCGAACGCCTAGTTGAACGACTTGATGTCGCTGGAGATTGGTTACTCCCTGGAGTAGTAAGTTTTTTGGGTTGTCCCATCATGCTGGTTGAATGTATGTTTTTGGGAAGAGGCCATTCGTCCTCTTCGATATTACATCTAGGATCTGATCTCTAGATGGATCAAATAAAGCCGCCCAATATGGGAACAGACGCTTTTCGTAACCGCCCAATGTGGGAACAGACGTTACACTATTTTTGGTCCACCCCGGGTATTTTATTTCCCCAGTACCCACCATATCTGGTGAGCTTTCCCCTATCCGCCACCTGGGGAGGCGCCCGATATGGGAATAGTAACCCACACNACCATATCTGGTGAGCTTTCCCCTATCCGCCACCTGGGGAGGCGCCCGATATGGGAATAGTAACCCACACGGGTTGAACATTATTGAACATTATTATTACATTATTTAATATTACCATTTTTTATGCTCAGTCGCCTACTGGAATAAGAACAAAGAAGGTGATGCATAGCAGTAGAATAGAAAGTTAAGACAAGTGAAGTAGTTAATATAAAAGGTTAAGTATTTATTTTAGACTTTTAACAGAATTAATACGTAATAAAGTAGTTCGAGCTATAAGGTCAATGGAAGAAGGGAAGAAAGGAAAGATTGTATTAAAGTAGAGTGAACATGATTTAGTTAAGAACTCACCCGGTCTTGTATTCCGGACCTTTTGCCCAGATCGCTACCGGCTCCTCGGTTGACCGTATATTATAATTGTTTTAAATCATCAATCCACTGGACACTCGCCTAACTGAACCACCATTAGTTATGAAATTATTTATGATTCTTTTATACCTAAGAGGGGCAGTAGGTGCTTAGTACTTTATTCAGATTTAGGTAGAGCATAACAGTAAGAGATGGGATTTTATTGAACATTACAATTACATTATTTAATGAACTATTTAACTTCAAACATTACTTGGGTGAGATTTAAAATAAATAACAGGATATTAGCTAATTATACTAATGGACCACGCCACTTAAGAAGCTAATTGGAGAGTCCGCACCTTGTCCATGATGCCCTAGGCTGATTAAGGTGGCAGTTAATGACAGCCGGACACACCCATCTTCAGACGTTCTCTTGGTCCGATGCCCCAATGACAAAAGACGCCATTCTTAGGGTTACGCTGCCCTATATCGGGCGCGTTGTGCAAGTTTACAGACCTGTTTATTGGCCGGTGAAGGGGTTTCTACTTTGCCTTTTTTGCAAGGTGTTTCGGCAATCTTCGCTCATCATGTCCTGGATTAATGTTTGAAGGTTTGATAGAGCAGGTCATCCGCTAAGGCCTGATCACAGTTCGTAACATCACCCTTAATGTTAACCAGCGAGAGGTACCGGGATCAATACTCGGCGCCTTCACCATTTGTTATGAAATTGTTTATGATTCTTTCATACCTAAAAGAGGCTATAGGGGCTTAGGACATTACTCAGATTTAGGTAGAGGATAATAGTAAAAGATGGGGTTTTGTTGAACATTATGATTACATTGTACCAAAGCACAAATAATTACAAACAACAAATTCAATAGACATTTCTATTTGCCAAATAAATGTACATCATCACAAACAGCACCCTAAAAGTTTATTACAAACAACTTGGCAATTATTAAAGCTGTAATCTCAAATATAATTTCCTTCCAGATCTACACAAAACATTTAAAAATTGATAAAACGTTATGAAAATTAATAAATTGCTCTATTGATTATAGATTATTTGAAACAATATTATATGCAAATTACCAAAAGATTACTATGATTTATAACAATTATAATTTATAGATTCAATTAAAGCATATCATTTGACTAAACTTGTGAATAATAGCAATTATAAAAACAGGAGGGCAGCCTTATGAGCCTAGTAAAGCCTCCATTATATAAAATAAAACATTAAAATATTAAATTAAAGGATATATAAAAAATGTAAAGTTTCTGTGCAGGCAGTCAAATAACCCGTCAAAGCTCCAGCGAATAAAATTTAATGAACCACCACCCTTAAAAGTTAACTACGCCCAACACAAGTGTCGTGGACATGAAGCATATTGAAAATATTGAAAAAAGATTGTGCAGGAAACAAGACTAGACACTACACGTTAAAAGAGAAAACACACAGCAAAGTTAGGTTTTTGTTAAACCGAAACCAAATTTATGCTGGCGACCGAGACCACAATTTTGAAAAAACACTAACTTACAGCATGCCCAACACAACACATCTACGCTACACAAAACATTAAAAACAATTTAAAAAGACCTAATTAACACACAACTTGTAGTCCATGACTCACTGTTTTGTATTGCTCAAACATCTCGGCAGCTCAAGCGACAGAATAAAATGCAAGGCGCTGCATCACGGTGAAACGTCCAAAGGACAACAAATTCAATAGTTTAAAACCTCATGCAGCTTTTCAGGCACTTGTTCTGACGACGACCGGGCATAGAATAGGAGAGGCGCAAAGTGTGCAACAACTTAAATAAACTGCCCCAATCACAAAAAATTATGCTGCACGAGAGGAGGGGAAATCAAGGGAGAGTAAACAGGGGAAGAAAAGGGAGGGGATCCGAGCCGGGTCAAGAGCAAGCCACCATGCAGAGTCAAAATCAATGGTGATGCGTGGCACGGCGAGCGCTAGCATCGCAACCCCGACCCCAAAACCTGTGCTCTGGCGACCAGTCTGTGAACATCATGACACATTATCCATACAATACACAAGTATAAAGAGTAGAACTCTTGTAAACACTGAAGTAGAAATTGAAGAGTAGTGGAAAGGTACAGAAAAAGAATAGATTTCCTAGTTACAAGCAGAACATCACGTAGAACAGTCCAGCAACAATTCACAATAACATTTGGAGTGATCTACTCCTTCTTGGGGTTGTTGATGATCTAGTCCCCGGGAATGGTGGGCAGCCAAGTTTAAATCCACTCAGCGCCATCAGAGCAGTGTCTTCTCGAGCACATAGTAGAGCAGCATGCACGCATCAAGGAGGTTGCGGATGGAGGTACCAGTTGAAGGGTTGCCTCTTCCAGCAGACGACTCGAACCTCATCTCTCCAGCACGATGTTGGTGACGCAGGGTGGACTCAGCGCAACTCGGTAGGAATACGGTAAGCATGCAAAATATTGATGGATTAGAAATGGGAATGCAGAACAACCAAGATAACACAGGAAAAGGGTTAGGGAAACAATGTACGTATACAAAATCAAACATGAACAGCCAAACTGAAGGTACCAAAACATAATCATTAAACAATTAACTGCGTTGCAGATAAGGTTTCAGCTGAGACACATGTGCTTTTCTAAATAACCGGTTTGAGCTGGGCGAAACAAGACTAACAGTATTAGGAACTAGAAACTCATTTATCTTCAACGGACCAACAAACTTTGGTATAAGCTTCCTTCTCCATATCTGCTAACATATAATTTTTACATAGCACCAAGTCCCTCTTAACTTGAAGCTAACAGGTAACCTGCCCTGTTCCATCTTAGCTGTAACCTGCAGCTTCGCCGCCCTGAGCCTATCATGAACCTCCTCAAGCAGGTGATCATGGTCAGTATCACCAAGGGGGGTGGGAAAAAGGGGGATATCCAAACATTAAGCAAGGGGTGGCTAAGCGGATGACCAAGGAATGGGAGTGAGGGTGGAACTCCCGTGGAATCATATAAGGCACTGTTGAATCCTATAATAATGAAATCCAAATTCTTATCCCACTTAGTGTGGTCCTGATTATAAAAAATGTTTAATAAAGCATTCAGATTCTTGTTAAATCTCTCTACCCGATTCCCTTCAGGGTAGTACGGACTGGAAGTAAAATGTTTGATAGCCCAGCAAAAACACATGTTCTTAAAAACATTAGAGATGAAGTACTTGGCATTATCTGTAACAATCTCAACAGGAGCACTAAACACCTTCTACACTTGATCCGTGAGTGCTTTAACAATGGATGACGCTTTCATATTTTGCAAAGGCAGCAAAATAACAAACTTGGGAAAAGTATCCAGCAAATTTAAAATGCATACATTTCCCTTTTTAGATGGAATTAAAGGACCAAATATATCCAAATGAACAGTGCTCCAAGGAGCCTGGGGAATCTGCGTCACTGCTTGCCCAACATTATCATGCTGAGCCTGCTTATTTTTTTGACACAGGTCACACAAACGCACAAAGACAGAAACGTCGCCCCTGAGACTAGGCCAGGTAAACTGTACAGCAATTTTGTTGAATGTCTTACCGACACCTAGATGTGTGCCAAACACAGAATCGTTAAAGTAGGACAACACCATAGGTCTCAGTGACTCTGGTACAACGATCTTACGAGCATGTCGACTTTTACCAGTAAAATACAGGATACCATTATCTACAACATAAGAAAGTACAATGCCATTACTCAAGACCCCTTGAACCTCAACACAGAAACCATTATCCGCCTGGGCTTGACGTAACTTAACAAAGAATTCGGGAAAACCCTGTATAATATTGAGAGAAGCCTCAGGAGCTACCACCTCGTCCATTTAAAAATCTGCCGGATCATACATTCTAGATAAAGCATCAGCCACCTGGTTTTCGGAGCCTTGGACATGAACCTTGAAACGGAAGTGAGACAGACATAAGACCCAATGATCCAGCTTGCCCAACTGTTGAGGAAGTTTAAGGACCCAACTCAAAGTCTGATTGTCTGTGTAAAGATCACATTCGTCGTGCTCAATATAGGACACAAATGTTTCATGCCCAAAAATACATGCCAGGGTTTCTTTTTCATAGATTACCAGCCTTCGTTCCGTCTCAGTAAGACTGCGACTAGTGAAGGCCACCGGCTCCAAACCCAACTCCGTCCACTGGCTCAGGACAGCACCTAAAGCCAGTGGCAAGGCATCAACTTGAACAACAAAGCGGTGCGAGAAATCCGGTAGAAGGAGCACCGGAGGTGAAACTAGCTTCTCCTTAAGCGGGGAAAAGGCCCACTCCTGCTCCTGACCCCACTGAAACTATACTCCTTTCTTTTTTAAAGAATTCAAGGGTGCTGCCAATTCCGAAAAATTCTCTTTAAAGTGGGAGTAATAACTTAATATCCCTAAAAATTTCTGCACTCCCATCAAGGTTCTAGGGCGAGGGAAATTTAATATAGGGGCCTCACGTTCAGGATGAGTCATCAGTTGACTCTCACAGACCACATATCCCAGAAGTTTCACCTTGTTTGAACCCAAGGTGACTATCGGGATTTACCATCAAACCAACTTTCGGCATTTTGAGGAACACCTGACGCAAGTGGGACAAGTGTGACTTGATATCATCACTGTACACAATGATGTCATCAATGTAGACAGATAATTATATAACACTCTTGGCAAGGCTTGACTACCAAAATTTGAACCCATTGGTATGCGTGTAATGCATATGACTGGCTCCAGGAATTGCTAAAAGCTGTATATTTCCTGCAGGAGGAACTAGTAATCATTGATGAAAGCTATTATTTAAATCTAACACTGAAAACACACAAACTTTACCCAAGTGATGAAGGGCGCAATCAATGGTAGGCAACTCAAAAGGATCTTTATGAATTTTTTTGGTTTACAAGGGAATGGTTAACCACCAAACGATACTTGTCACTATCCCTTTTATGCACCAAAAACCCCGGTGAACAATAATTTGACAAGGATGGAACTATTGCGCCAGTAACAACTTCTTCACAATTTCCCGGAATGCTTGGAGTTTAGGGAGAGGACATTTAAAATGACGGTCGCAGACCGGAACATCATCCGTCAATGAGAACTTCTAGGGAAGAATATCGCATTTACCAATGCATGAGTTGAAGACATAGCTAAATTCCTCGTTCAACTGTTCCAATTGTACATGAAATTCAGTGGCAGAACTTGTACCATCAAGTAAAGGAGAGAACACAGCCTGAACAGCGTTGAGGTTAGCTGAGGCCCTAGTCTTTCCCAGAAATTCAAGGCCTAAAATAGCGTCATGTGAAAGGTGAGAAAAAACACATAAGGGAAACGTCTATAAAAACCTACTGATCTTAAAATGTAGGTTCAGAACTACATTGCTCCTGACGATGTCGCCGTTAACGATACACAAATGTTTCTCAGACATATGTATGACACGCCCTTTGGAAAAGATCTTGGAGTCCAAGAGTTGTTTTAGAAAATAATTACTCAAGACACAATGGGTAGCCCCAGTGTCAACCAAGGCAGAAAAATTCATATCCCCACAGGAGATCAACACCGTACACTTCCTCGAAGCGCGCAAGACTTTATCTTTGACCCAACAGGAAAACCCATGCAGATTTCCAGTCACATTTTGTTTCCCATCTTAGGACAGGACCTGCGCAGGTGCCTGAGCTCGCCTCACTGAAAACATTTCTCTCAGACATTGTACGCCTGCTGTATTGACAATTCCTTGCCACGTGTCCCTGAACTGCACAATTACTGCAACATATGGAAAAATCGCATTGCTCAACATCCTGTGCATTGAAATTTTGGCCAGACAACGCGGAGTTGCAGTCGCGTCTGGCTCGTACGGCAGGTGGAAAACAGGCACGATACTCACCAGAGGCTATAAGATGGCATTGCACCTCTACAGCTAGCTGGCGTAACTCACAAAAATTACGTGGAACAGAAACAAGCGTGCATTGTGCACGTACGTGCGGAACCAAATTATCAACGATGATAGTGACCAGTTTGGATTCACTCATTTGTAAACATAAGGCATCATGAAATGCACAAATGGAATCAAAAAATTCATACATAGGCTCACCCGGCCTTTGGTATTTATAGATAAAGTCACGTTCACATTGGCACTTAACGGGCAGGAGAAACAAAGCCTTGATCACCCTACATTTAAAGCCCACGAAGGTACCACCTTCTAATGACATAAATTCTTCATGAAGTAATTGTACAATAAATCCTTCACATTTAATCGCAATGGCTTTTAGAAGACTATCCTCAGAACACAAACATAGACTAGCTATTTTACTTACTGCAATGAAGAAATATAAAGTACTAACAGGTTCTAAGGATGTCAAGGGAGATAGGTTCTGTAAGGCTACCAGGAATAACTTGTCTACTTTATTGGTGACACTCACCAGGACCGCTCGCTCAAAGGGTTGTGCCATCGGAACTTGTTGACACCAACAGCTCACCACAGCTCGGCGCAGCTCAGCTACGGTCATCGCTTCACCTACGTTGTACTCGAAGTCCTGTAAAAAATTCAAAAGTTAATCCTTTATCAAGGTGTAAATAAATCTGGCTTCGGCCATTTCATGCAACAAATACAACATGCAGATACGAGAAAACAATTTAGCAGAGTTGGTGCAGAAATTATTTGTGCCAAAGCACAAATAATTACAAACGAAAAATTCAATAGACATTCATATTTGCCAAATAAATGTACATCATCACAAACAGCATCCTAAAAATTTTTTACAAACACCTTGGCAGTTATTAAAGCTATAATCTCAAATATAATTTCCTTCCAGATCCACACAAAACATTTAATAGTTGACAAAACATAATACAAAACTTGTGAATAAGAGCAATTTCAAATACAAAAGGGTAAGGGTCATTTAACTTCCCCAATCCAAAAAAAAAAAATTATTATGCACGAGAGAAGGGTTAACAGGGGAGGAAAAGGGTGGGGATCCGAGTCGGGCAAAGAGCAAGCCACTATGCATTGTCGAAATCTATGTTGACGCCTAGCACGGCGAGTGCTAGTGTCGTAACATTATTTAATATTACGAACTATTTAACTATAAATGCTACTTGGGGGAGCTTTAAAATAAATAACATGATGTCAGCTAATTATACTAAGGGACCATGCCACTTAAAAAGCTAATTGGAGAGTCCCCACCTTGTCCATGTTGCCATAGGCTGATTAAGGTGGTGGTTAGCGACGGCTGGACACACCCGTCTCCAGTTGTCCTCTTGGTCCAATGCCCTATAACAAAGACGCCATTCTTAGGGTTACGCTGTCCTATATCTGGTGCGTTGTGTAAGTTTATAGTCCCGTTTGTTGGCCGGTGGAGGGGGTTTCTGCTTTGCCTTTCGCAAGGTGTTTCAGCAATCTTGGCTCGTGTCCTGGATTAATGTTTGAAGGTATGATAAGGCAGGCTGTCCAGCTAAGGCCTGATCACAGTCATGACAGGGTGGTCCAACTCCATACTTAGTGTATCCTGCAAGTGTTGTTCCCCTGTAATACATGCTTGGTGTGGTACAATATTTTGATGTTCTCTGTATATATACTGCCATGTCTTGTGCCTGATCCCTCTTATGCCCCCCTGCAAAGGCACCTTCCGGATGATCAATTTTTTTTGCAAATGAGTGTAGGTATTTTTATTGTCTCTAAATCTTTGAGACCTAATTTTAATTTTCTGTATATTTGTAAAAAAAAATTTACTATGTGCATGTGCATGCATCATTGTTGGGTAGTAACTTAACAAAAGTAACGAGTTACTTGAAGTGTACCATGGTATGTCGCATGGTTGTTATTTATGTGTTTGCTTTCAGAAATATAGAATATACTTAAAGCTTGGCATATGTTCAGCATATTATTTTCTGTTTAAATTGATAACAATCAACCAAGCTCAATGGGGCAAAAATTCAGTATGTGTCTGGTACTTAAACAATCAAATACAGTGCCCATAAATATGTTATACTATTTGTAATTACGAGAACAGCAAAACATTATTACTCTGGACACTTACATAAAATTATTATATTCTTCTGCTACCATAATGCCAGACACTATTAAGCCACTTGGTGTAATAAATAATTGATTAATAGTTTGAAAGTTTGACTAGACAAATGGGACACCACGTACATTTTACCTAGATACTGATTCTAGTAATATTTTACTAATTAAATATTAAATTATTTATTAATTCTCCAGAGGTAGACACAAATCTGAAAATAATATAAAAATTGCAGTTTAAAAATAGATCTTTTAATTAAACATATTGCATTTGTAGACTAAAGGTTCACAGATTGAATATTCAATGAATAAATGTGATATTCATAAATTAATTTTAATCATAAGGGTTAAATGCTTACGGCCCTGGAAGCCTTGAAAAACCCTGGAGTGTACCCCGTACAAACTACCTATCGTTAATGACCAATGCAGATTTTCTTTTAATTGGGAAATGTTTCACTTTTTTAAAATTTATACATGACATATTTCAATCATATTTTATGTCACAAACATTATAATAAATGAGTTCAAGCAATTATGGCATAGTTACGTAGTGACATGGTAACGTGATCCAGATGATAACAATATTAACAAAAAATGTTCCATGAAGCTAGTACTTGGCTTATACTCCAGGCGAACACAAGAAGGTGGAGAATAGTCCAAATTTGGCGTAACTCTCCACTATTCTACATGGCGCATCTAAAACTAAATAAACTGCTGCATGGGAATCATCCACCTGCAGCAACCTCCCCGAACACGGGAGCACATGGCGAACACGTCATGTCGTGACCACGTCTGTACAGAGAGTCAGTCAGAAAACAGTTAGCAACAACAGAAGGATACAAAATTGCACATGGGCACAAAGGTGACAATGTTTAGTTCAGAAGCTGTTCCTAGAGAGCGCTGGGGGGTACCAAAAATGGTCCACAACTACACACAGCTGTTCTATAGCAAGAAATTACATGTGTTGCACCTCTGGTAAGTAGCGCAGACAAGGTACAGCATGAAGCGTCCCATGCCTCAAAAATGCAAGCGTGTTCAGCTAACATCCGGTTGCAAGTTGAGCTGTCTGCAACAAGCAACCAGCTTCCTGCTAGGCTTGGAAGCAAAGTTAACTCTGTACTAACTCCAATGCATTAATACTTGACTCAAATAACCTAAAATTAGACTAAAACAACGTTGGCCAAAACTTTCCTAACATACTGACACAATTAGTTAGGAAAAAATATCAAAGTACATGAAATTAGGTAAAATATGAAAAATGATGTGCCACAAAATTTTAGGAAATTTTGCAACGGCACAAAAGTAACATTTTTGGGGTAACTAGTTACATTTTTTTAAAGGTAACTTGTAACTTGACTAAGTTAGTCATTAACTGTAACGGACAGGAATAATAAAAGTTACTTTTAAGTTAATTTTTGCTTCACAATACTGTAGTTTCATCTCATGTGCAGCTAGAATAGCTGAAGTAGGGGGAACATCATGAGTCAAGAATTAGAGAGGCAGGGTGCTCGCTCGACATCGGTTCACATTCCTAGAATTAGTATAGTTACCTGCACTGCCATCTTCCTTGTCCGCTTCATGTTTTCTTTTCCTATCAAACATGCGTACAAGTAATAACTAGTGCATTCGAAATTCTAAAATGGACACAGACAGTGACGAAAATGGTTTGTAATTTTTTAAACGTAAAAATTATTTCTTTCTTAGTATTTAAAATGACGACGACGCAGATGTTAAAGTTAAATGTTTATTATGCTTCATAAAATATTTATCTATCAACAACATATTCTAACCTGAGGAAACACCTAGGTGTAAGACAATTTCCATAACGTGCGCTGGTGTGTTTGTATTATATACACACAAAAAAGCGTTCAAATTGGCAGATTTATTCAACCAAATGGTTACATATATTTATTAACAAATTTCTTAAAGCATACTGGTGTCATGCCTGAATTAAATTTTTAATTATTGTAACAACTATGAGTATTTCACAAATTATGTAAATAAGTTACGTTTATTTCTAAGCATTAAAATTCCTTAAATATTATTTTTATTTTTTGGATATTGGCATTTAATGCATTTTTAAAATTGCTAAAGAAATTATTATTGTGAGAATCTGCACAGAAAGCTACTAAATTACAAATTACTAAATTACTAATTGTATAATTCGAACACAGCCGAAGAATAGTGTAGAAAAATACACAGACACAAAATGACATGGCGGTTCCTTTGATGTGGGCGTACCCTTTCATTGATAGGTTGTGCGACTCTCTGGAAACTGGACTTTTGTCTGATTGGCTACTGCGTGCTACAAAATTTTCCCTAATGACTGGGCTGCCTGCTTGCAAGTTAGTTACCAGGCACTTATTAGGGAATGGAGTTCTGACATGTTGTTGGTCATTGGCGCCATTTTGGTAGTGTTTGCACCTGGAGTTTGAGGAGTAAGCGGCTATTTCACCTTTGGATATTTAAGTACTCTGTGGCCAAAGTTTTGAAAATCTGATGAATATATAATTACGTAGTCACGCCCAACATGTTCTCTTGTATTTTGTACACTAACTGTCGCAAATGTTTTAGCTGTTACTATAACAAAATATTCTAGATGTATTTACAGTTAAAACAAATAACATATTTTGCAAATCTGCAAAATATTGAGGCAGTGCTATAATTTCCGTAAGTATTTGGCAAAGCAGTTTTTTTTGTTTAGCTTTAATTTAATAAATATACATCATGTTATTTGTTTTTTCGTATGCTATGTTAGCACTGGTACTATTTTAATGTAAACATGTGTAAAAAAGACTGCTTACCACTACCAGTGTTGCATGTCGCTACTCGGTGTTTCCTTCGCCTGGGAAGGCGCCGAGAGCTGGAGGTCAAGTTTTTAACGTTAAACTAAGTGAGCGGCCTATCATAAAGGATGCAGCCTCACATGCCGATAAACTTATCACAGCGAACGCCTTGCTGACCCTGAGAAGCTCATATTTCTCCATTTATCATGCAGGAATGCCATTGTCATCACCATTACCTTTCCCAGAACAACTTGGATTGCCGAGAACGTTCTAGATGGCATCTACCTCAAGTATAAATACCATGTACTGGCCACTGAGGTGGAAGTGATTAAGAGCCGAGAGTTTGGCATCTCGTGTGACCTTAAGTGACAGTTGGGCAATTCGAGAGCGGCGAGGGACGATTGCAGCGATCTGCGGTAGTGCGTCTGCAAGCTTGTGTGCAGTGAAGAGTGGGACTGATATGCGGGACTGTGGACTGGATGCACGAGTGAAAAGACATTCGGAACAACGGAAATGTACAGTTTTAACTAAACTTGTAGAAATAATTGGAGCCGTTTAAGGGGCATTATCAAGAATAAAGACTCTGAAAAAGATTTTAATTGAAATGGAGATAGTAATGAAATGTTCTACTCAATAAGAAAAATAAGATTTAATAAGACGTTCAGACTGGTAAATAACAGATGTTTGACTGTTTGTAGCATTGAGAATAAATATAATTAATGAATTTAGTTACTTAATTTTTATTAAGACCTCCATCCCTCACAAACTCTGATACCTCCCTCAGGCATTCTTGTAGCAATACTTTTGTTATGTTTGATATCTACAAATTAACCCTTCAGTGTTCTTTATTTTACAAATAACCTACGATAAATCAATTTGATAAACATTTTGCATAAAAACTACTGCCAGCACAGTTCATTCAGTGATTTTAATTTATGTTGACCACAAAATTATTATAGTGTTTTACATATACGTGTGGGTAAGTTTCATTTAAATAAAAACATGGTTATTTTAATATTAACTACAGTATGGAACGCTTGTTATGTTGTGTGTTTTTGCATTTAGAAATAAATGAAAAAAAGTCATAATTAATATTTGAAAAGTAAATTCAGTTTTGAAGAAAAAAATTTTTTACTACTGTTAGAACTGTTAACTTTTAAAAAGCCTGTGTGAATGATGCCACTCCAATTTTGTATTTTTTTTAATATTTCCTTTTTTCGGTTCAGAGTAAATATTTCAAGTAATATATCCACTGAAAAAAAACTTCTCTTATTTTATGTTTCCATTTTGTTAAGTGTATTACTAAATCTGAGAGTTAAATTTTCTGTATTATAATCCTTCATACATTTATTACTCTTCTTATACTACTGACTATTACTTCTCAGTGCATTTACAGTTAAACACACAGTTTGTTCATTAAAATACAGTATATACAGAGCTGCAGAAGTTTTCTGTAGTTGGGTGTTAGATTTATAATAATAGGAAATAAGTTATGACATAATGTTACACCTTAATTATCAAAGTAATGAAAAGTAATTGCTCTAGTGGAAAAAACATGTGCCTTGCTACGCCACTGACTGTACGAATTGTTAGGGAGGAATCTTATTTCTGAAATGATTTTATTTATGCCAATTCAGTATTTTTCTAATTATAATATTTCTATGTTTCTTGCTGGTATACCTGGTTAGTTTTATTCTTATAATAATGTTATTTACAGCCAACTTGAACTAATATTGCATGTTTTATCACTTTTATTTTCAACAGTGTTCTGAACTATAGGTGGCCTATATACATAAAAGTTACCTAGTGAGTAACTGAGTTCAGTTAAGTTACTTTAAAATTAACACCCAGATACATTTTATCCTAAAGTAATGAAAAATAGTTGATGTTACTTTACTTTACAAAGTTGACACGTCACAGTTGGCTCTCCACTCTGTATGTGTTCTACAGGGTGATGGAGCGCTAGATCGCTTGGTCAACCTTATTGTGTAGCGAACTGACACATACTCAGGGGTGAAATCAGGCGGCTAATAAACACTTCGACTTTGGATTCGGTTAGCTAAACAGTTATTTATTGCATCATTACGTCACTCATTATATAGGTATGGTACACTGCACTCTTGGGTTCCGCTTCCTTCCCCCTTCCCTTACCCGTCGGAGGCCTACAGGTCAGAGTTTTAGTTCATAAACGTCGGGGAAAAGTGGTCGGATTTGGAGGCGCGGTTACTTAACTGAGCTGCTACTGTGTGCTGGTTCTTCTCAGATTCATGTCTCATGGAGTTGTGTTGAGGCGTCTCTCTGCGACTTCGGCGTCCGTCCCGCGATGTCTGGCGCGACCCCCGCGTCTCTCGAGTCCTCCGGATTGACTCCGGCATCCGTCCCGCGATGTCTGGCGCGACCTCCGCGTCTCTCGAGTCCCCCGGATTGACTGACTTCTCCACTTCCCTGCTGGACTATAACCCGTCCCCTCGAGGATTTCCCTACGTCATTGGTGACCCGATTTACGTCAAACTTCGGCGTGCGTCGATCGGGGGACGCAAGCTTCACGCACTGATGAGCGCCTCTCTCTGTCCCCTAGCACGTGCGTCATTGGAAGGAAATATTCGGGTGACATTGGTATGAGCATTTGACGCACGTTCTGGCAGGTTGTGAAATCGTCGCTCTCTTCTCGGCTGGACGCGTCATGCGTCAAAGTAGCTTAACTTAACTGAAGTTATTTTTAAAATGTAACTTACCCAACACTGGCGTGTGTGTATGCATGCATGCACACATATACTTTTATTTATTTGTATTGTATTTCGTGTATGTACTGTTTTGTTGCATTCCTGACATGTCCTGTGCCATTCTAAATATTGTCAGTTGGGTGAAATATATATTAATTAATTAATTGACATAAATCATTTTTGCAATGCAATTTTGCAAAATACTTTTTGTCCTCACATCTTCAAGTTTAAAATAATGAACATATAATTTTTACACTAATATGTGTTGGTACCTTTTTACCATTAATTATATCCTTTTGTAACGTTTTAGATGCTTGTTTTTGAATTTATCACATTGCAGAAAAATGTTTGCTCTATCCGTGGTCAGTCATATTTGTGTTTAAGTGAACTTGTTTTGTAAGGATATTGAGGATTTTATTTTCTGTGTATTGTTTGGCATTCACATGTTCCGTTCTAGCTGTTACTATTTCTCATGTGATTTGTTAATGTTGGTGTGATTATATAATGGATGAAAGTAGTGCCAAGTATAAGGGTTATAGTAATCTTTGGGGAAAAAATTTATAGTCAGAAAATGATTCAAAATGCAAAACTTGTGGAGCTTAATTGTAAACAAATGCATTGCAACACTTCAACCGAAGAGCAAACTCTTATTAATATTTACCACTGTAATTAAAATACCAAAGGGTGGTCTTTGTGCTATGACAGACAACTTTTTTTACCAGGATTTATGACTGTTTCCTTCTGGTTTATTAAGCAATATTGCCTAATTAACAAAAATGTCCCTCTTGTAGCAACTGCTTAGGACACACTGTTTTCATGTAAAATGCACACAAAGTTTTGGCTGCAGAGATACAGTTCCTAGCATGTATGCAATAATACCTACAAGTGTCTATTGTATGCTGCTCTTCCCACTACATAGATGATAGTGGAAGACATTTTTAACACTTACACTGTAATAAGCTTATAGTATTGAAGCTACCAATTAATTTATGAGACAGTCAGTGTTTGATTACCTACACGAAGTATTGGTGCCTGGAAATGTATCACTGCAGCCAAAGATTAGGTTGTGTTTTACATGAAAACAATTGGTCCTGGTCAGTTTCAACAAGAGGGTCATTTTTGTTAATTAAGCCGTATTGCCCAATAAACTATCACAAAATGTTCATAAATTCTGATGTAAAAAAGTTGTTTGCAATAAGAGGGTGGCTGGCTAGCCCTGGTATTTTAATTGAGGTATTAATAATAGTTTGCTCTTAGGTTGAAGATTCAAGTATTAAAAAACAATATTCTGATAATTGTAATTTAATTTCACTTTGTTTCTGATATTTTACAACACTACAGTTTAAAAATACTATTTTCAAGGATTTATATGTCCCTTAATATTCAGTTTAGGTAGGTGTCGTATATTTCCTATTTGATTTTACATAAGTAATCACCTCGTGAAGTTTGTCAGTCAAATTGCATCCCACGCTGTATGTAAAGAGAAAGTGGATTATTTAACATTGTTGGTAAATCAACTAACCTATTTATTGTTGCCAGTTTTAATCATGTCTATATCCTCAAGATCCTCACCTTATACATATGCCCAAGGGAATCAGTATTATCATCTTAAGAAATATATTTTATAAATAGGTATATTTTGCAGTAAATAAAAATTCCATTTCTGTAAAATTTTGTTTATTTTGTGAGCAGAATTTCCTTGCTTAACAACTTTAAATCAGCTGTTTGTTTTAGAAATGCAATATTTGAGCATTCTACAGTATAGTGGAAATGTAAATGTTTATCAAAGTTGGTTAGAAATCACTATTACTGTACCCATGCCATATATTATGTAATCCATAATAACTCACTTCTTGAGCATGGTTTGAGGTCACATTTATCAAGTTTGAAGTACTTGTGTCAGAGCTGCTGAGGTTTTATTTGTGTTAATAATATCAGAAATAGCAAATGAATATTTAAACTGTTTATATCACATTATTCAAATATCATTAGGCAAAATAGAAACATGTTTCCTTAACAACATATAGTTTCTACACACAAATTCAACCCCTGCACAATCAATTAATCACACATAACAATAAGACACTCTAAATTCCAAAACATTAATACCATGAAAAATTACACAGGTCGGCACTAAACAAATACAATCAAGAATTGTTTATTTTCTGTAAAGCTGTCTTTTTCAGTCTCTAGTGAGATTTTGAAAATATAATTAACCTTAAAGAAATTTGAAAAGTGAAAAATAAAATATAATCTTATTCAAAATATGGCACAGTCATGCCTTGTTCACTTGACAAGTTCATTTTTTATCAAAGGTCCCTGGCATACATTCCCGAATGGCCCAGAAATAAAGGTATCACCACTTTGCCCCTTTTCCCTGAGGTAAACTCATATTGTGGTATTTGCAAAAAATTACAAGGGGATATTAACACGCTGTAGTTTCCTTGAAAAACGGGCACATGGGACAGAAGCACTGTGTGAAGAGGTGCATGTGGCGGTATCCAGTTCAGGGGAAATGTGCCCTCGATATGACCTTTATTTCCTGGATGGTATTTTGGCTGGGGGAGTTACCTCTTCCGGACATAAAAGCGATATCAGCCACTTGACCCCCCCCCCCC
>NQII01000603.1:690108-721566 GCA_002778355.1 Clitarchus hookeri
AGTGGTGGATAGGCAAGCCAGCGAGGCGTATTCCCATATCCCACACCAGCTGCAGAGTTGTCGAGTGACTGCCCAGCGTTCAGGGTACTGTGATCCCCAGTAGAGGAGACATGAGTGTTGGGCCTGTAGCGGCAGGACAAACAGATGCTAAAGTGGGAGACATGTCTCATGTCACACTAAGGAAACACTGGAAAACTAACTCCTGGAAGCCAAACTGTCATTCGTAAACTTCAGCATTTTCTTCTGGCAATGCCATAACCTCTTTTTTATTTGAAGGCTTTCCAGTTTTTATGGAAAGATCTGTGAAAAATTAAGTGCTATAAAATCTTTAAAGAACAAAGCAATACACTATGATCAAAGGTATCTGGACACCCACCTGAAAATGAAGTTTAAGTTTGGGCCGCCCTCCATCGAGAACACTGGCAGTCAATACAGTGTTTGCACACCATTAGGATTGATGACAGCCTGCGCTCTAGCAGCATACTTTCGATCAAGTGGTGGAAGGTGTCCTGGGGAATGGCAGCCCATTCCTCGCAGAGTGCCAAAATGAGAAGAGGTATTGATGTGGGTCAGTGTGGTTTAGCATGGAGTCGGCATTCCAAAATAGCCCAGAGATAGTCTGTCCGAATCAAATCAGGAGTCTGCACAGGCCAGTTTATTAGTGGGACATGTTGTCGTCAAACCACTTCATCATATGACCTGCTGTTTGGATGGGTGCTCGGTCATGTTAAAAGACACAATTGTCATCCTCAAACTGGTCTTCGACAGTAGGCAACATGAAAGTGATAAAACGTCAATGTAAACTTGTATCTTCACAGTATCACGTAGAGCAACCAGGGGGCCAAGCCCCTTTCACAAGAAACATGACCACTTTGTAACCCCACCACCCCCAAATTTTGCAGTTAACACTATACAGGCTGGTAGATGTTCACCAGGCATTCGCCTCACCCACACCCTACCATCGGAATAGCACATTGTATACCGTGATTCACCACTCCTCACAATGGTTTTTCACTGTTCTATCGTCCAGTTGTAATGCTCTTTACACCATGCTAAGTGGAGTTTGGCATTTGCCTGTGTGGTGTGTCTCCTATGGGCAGCTATTTGGTCATGTAAACCAAGTTTTTGCATCTCGTGCTGAACAGTCATGGTGCTTGGAGCAGATCATGATGCAGGTTAGAATTCCTGTGTGATGGTGATAATGGATGATTGACGATTACGCTGTACTACCTTCGTCAACACTTCACGGTCTCTGGTGGTAAACATGGGAGGTCAGTCTTCACACTTTTGGGTTGTACACATCTCTTCATGTTTCCACTTCACTATAACATTGGAAACAGTAGACGTAGGGATATTCAAGAGGGTGGAAATCTCATTCACAGACTTCTTACACAAGTAGCACCCGACCACCTGACCATGCTGAAAGACAGTGAGATCATCAGACCATCCCATTCTGCCATCTCGTGCTGTCTGCTGCCTACTGTAATCGCTGACCATGTGATCCACATGGTAGATGGCAGTACTGTCTCACCCCCTTGGTTAAACACATGTTTCATGGGCTTTCTGGATACTTTTGATCACAGAGTAATTATAGCCTGGAAGTTAAGACAAAAAAAAGAGAAAACACTTTTCACTAAGCAGTTGTGAAGTTGTGAAGTTTGTCAAGCACCAAAAAAAAAGTAAAACTGCAACACAGGAGAACTGGTGAGATTTGGGAGGCTTTTAACATCAAGGTCTTGAGAGCAGATGAAAGTGAAGAGAGGTGAGTATGGAGCAGTGCCAGAATGCAAGGACAGGGGGAACTGGGGATCCTCGAGAAAACACTCCAACCAACAGCATCGTGTGGTATGATACCCATGTGCAAAAATCCGGCTATTACCCCATCTGGTATCGAACCTTGTTTGCATACGTGTGAGGCAAGTAGTCTGACCACTACACTACTGTGGCCCAACAGAGGAGGAAAAGTTTGAAAAGTGCTTGAAATCAGTTGAAGCTGCATGAAAAAACCGCCACTGTAAATCAAGCTCATAAAAGAATATGATTTCATAGCCCATCCGTTTCCTTGATTTTGCAATTTTGT
The DNA here is from genome assembly GCA_002778355.1 of Clitarchus hookeri. Taxonomy (NCBI): domain Eukaryota; kingdom Metazoa; phylum Arthropoda; class Insecta; order Phasmatodea; family Phasmatidae; genus Clitarchus; species Clitarchus hookeri. The sequence continues at coordinate 692,189 of NQII01000603.1, forward strand.
AACCACTTCTTTAAAGTATGTCTAAAATACTCTCTTGAATATTGCAGATTTTGTGTCATGAAGCCAATTGTTTACAAAAGTCTTTTGATGTATTATTTTCCTCAGAAGATTCACAGGCAGTTAATGGCTTCTTTATCTTGATAGAATCAATGTCTCAGATAGTTAATGGTTATGTTTTGTTGAAATTGCATGCCTTATATGCAGAAAGTAGCCTCTTCAAATGTATCAGAATGCTGTTTGACCTTTCATATGGCAGTGTAACTGTAGAGGAGATTTTCATTGAATGAACTCCTACTTATTGAAAACTTGCAGAAGCAATTCACATATTCTAGAAAGCGAAGTCTGTGATTTGGTCCGCCATAGTGGATGTGTGAACCAGGTAGTTGTAATGATGACCATGTTACAGTATGCAAGTAGTAGTGGTAGCAAGCAAAGAGTCACACTCATTACATAACAGAAAGAGAAGGCAAGCACAAAAGAAAGATTGAAAATAGGGGCAAAGGATGTTATAAAAATAAAAGTAAGTTTGTGTGAAGCAGTTCTGTTGGAAGCTAGTACTTTGGATATTCATGTTGTGGCTTTGAAAACAATAACTATTTAATTATGTATACCGGGTGAGTCGCCCATGCCTATTTTTCCGTATCTATGCAACCCGCACACAATACCACCCATCTTACACAACATCGAGCGTATCAGAACACCACGTGCGCGTTGATTCGTTATCAATACAGTAAGCAGTGAACGGACGGTGTTGTCAGCACTGCGTTGAGAGGCAGTCACGGTTCAAAGAATGCACATCTGTGTATTGTGTTGAAACAGATGATTGCGATGTTTTTTACCAAATACGTTGGTACGTGACGATTGGGTTCTTATTAACACTCATTTGCATCGCTTCTAGCTATTGTGTTTCTTCATGTAACATAAAAATACAGTCACCGCTTACTGTATTTATGAAAAGAAATCAATGCGCACTTGCTGTTTTGTAGTGATTCTCTATTTTCGCACCGCTGATTGGTGCAGGCTGACAATGGTGTCTAATGTTCAGCTAACAGACGAGGCACCGTAACGATTACGTTCACGGCATGGAACTCGGCTACACAAGAGACAATTATTTTACAGTGGAGATGTTTTGTAAATGGATAGTATTGTGTGTGGGTTGCATAGATACGGAAAAATAGGCGCGGACGATTCACGCAGTATTACTACTGTACCTAATAGTTTTATTTTTTACATCTCTATAACATATTTAATGGTACTTTTTTTATATCAAATTTGTGATCTTGCAAAACCAAACATTTAAACAGTTTTATTACAGTCGGACAATAAGTATAATCTGGTTCCCATGGAAGATTCAACTGACTAAACTTGTTCATTGGAACTAATTGACGTCTGACACTTTGAACCACTTTATGTTTCAACGTATATGTCACCAAGTGAGAGAAAGTGACACATCTCTTAAACAGTATGTGAAAGCTGCCTTAACTCAGACTGATAACAATACACAGATGTGCATTCTTTGAAACGTGACTGCATCTCAACGCAGTGTTGACAACACTGTCCGTTCACCACTTACTGTACTGACGCCAACGAATCAACGTGCACGTTGTGTTCTGCTAACCACTGGCATCTTTATCAAGACATCCCATCCAAGGCAGATGTTTTCTAAATGCACAGCATAGCGATGCCCAGCTGATAAACACCCAGCTAGAAGTGAGAAATAAGGACAAACCCGGTGTCCAAGCAAGTGCTGAATGCAACCCACGCAGCAGGCAACTCAACCAATGCCCCCCTAAGTGGCCAGCCTATGTGCATTGCTGTGCAATCACCGTGGAGTAAGAGAAAAGGGCCAGAAGCCCCTAACATCAGCCGGCCAGTGCTCGAACGACTATATAGGCCCGTGCACCAGGCATATTTGGGCATTTGTTGTGGCATCTCTCAGACATATCTCACCTTGAGGCTTGTTACCCTAACCAGCTCCCTCACAGAGCACTATCATGGAGATTCGAAGCATCTCCAACTGAGCCATCAGCTGCCAGCCCGCTTTTAAGTACTGCTGAGACCTTCAACATTTGCCACATCATCTTCCACGCCCAACACCAGCCAGTGTCACTCCCTCAGTCAGGGCGCCTACAATATGCAATCCACGCTCATTCCTACCTGCACCTCTCTCTTTCCATTTTACATCAATAAGTACCATCAATTCACGACCTACACCAGGATTTTGATTGTGTGCATCTTGTAAATTCAGCCCCTTATATTTTTTGTAGCCTCCATTTGAACAATTGCTCCAGGCGCCCTTTCCTGCAAGTCGTAGGTTGATTAAATTCATTACTATTGACTGTGGGTTGTCCAGTGTTTTTTTTCTTGCTGCTTAACTTCTTTGTGAATAACCAATATCCTTCAGATAAGGGAAGTGTCTTTGGTACTTTCAGTGCACCATGAACCATTGTGACTCCAATGAGTGCAACCTAACGTGTTCTACTGCTTGGTGTCCTCTTATATTTGGTCATTATTTTACCCAGCTATACGCCTACTTTAACTTTTGACAACTCTTCTGAGCCTAACTACCCCTAATAATAATTAACCTTAACTTTGTCTAAACCTTGCATACCTTAAGAAGTCTTGCTCGTAAAAGGAAAATAGGAATTGGGGTTCCATGGAACCCCTTTTTGAAGGTTTGTGCCCTGGCCAAAAGATAAAAAACAAATAAAATATTTACTTTAACAAAGAAATGCATTGAGCTGTTGGCACAAACAACATAAAACAAATGCCACAAAAACAAAGTTGCACAAAAAGAAACTTATTTACCAAAGGACCTGGCAGCAAACATATAGAGAGGAGGCAATATACTGAAATAAACACTCGTGCTGGGTGATCGTACATGGCACAAAAGAATGAATCCTTACATACACGCGCACACAAACACACAAACACAAAACTTTCATGCATAAACAGTAAAACATAGCCCCCAGAGGAAGACTAAATTGCCAATAAATAAAAGGACGTGACTTGTGGTTGTGCAACATTAAATCTTTTCATTAAAATTTATTCATATTAAAAACTAATTGAAAGACAGTTTTAAATAAATAAATCTTGAGGATTTACAAGTAAGCATAACAAAATAATTGAGAACATAATAGAGACCACGTAAATTAACATTAAAATTTTTAAGTGTTAAAATAGAATAGAAAACATGATAATAAATCAGTTTAAATTACATCATGATTATCAAATAACTTCAGTTAAAACATCAAAAGCACATTTTTGTTCCTTGCAGCTTAAAAGTATTTAAAGGGGTACCCTGCACATAGGCTGTTATTGGTAAAGTGAGCACTTTTGAGGCCCTGTTTACTTTTTCCTTTCAGCCGTTTTTTTTTTTTTTTTTAATCCTTTAACCACCTTTTTAAAATAAATATTGCTATGTAAGTAATAAACACAGTGTGTATATTCCACCACACTCAGAAGTTAACGCCTAACGCTAAAATTAAAGATATTTATTCACTATTATTCCAAATGAGAGGGCTCTCAAAAGTGGTCACTTTACCATGATTAGCCAACAGTTACAAGTGAAATATGCTTTGAAATATTATAATTTTAAGTGTCTACAACAAATGTATGAGCAGCCATGTGCATGATAAAGTACAACACTTTAACTTTTAAAGTAATATTTCATAGATAAAGTTAAAATTTAAATAAAAAAAGGTCATTCAGGTGCTTGACTTAGCTGGATGAAGGCATCGTCTAATCCACAGGAAGAGTTAAGAATTATCCCATGGGTAAGAAGATAACATCCACTGCTGAACCGCAGCAGGAAGGAATTTTAATAAATCTTTACTACGTCACCACCAGCAAGGAAAGAGTGCAGGAAGAATTTAGCAGACATGCGCCGTAAAGGTCAGCCCAAGATGTGCAGAGAAAGAGAAGGGTTAGGCCGCACATGCAAAAAGAATTTTGTCTACACATGCACCCTCACTATAAAATAAATGAACACAAAATAAATTAGTGAGTGAATATAACTGGTGCTTAAGCAGAAAACAACTATGAAGCTGTACTCACTAGAGAGGGGAAAGACAAAAAATATCCAATTGGCAAACTATTTATTAAACTTCCAAGAAAAATAAATAAGTACACAACCAACTGTTAGAATGTAGTGGCTAACTACATGTTGGCAAAAATACTATAACATATAGTAGGCACTTAAGTGCCAAAGAATGTGACCACGGTCACAACACAGCATGAACACAACATACTGGCAACACATCAAAGTGAAAAGTGTTGGAACAGTGCTACATGAAGTATTCAGAAGTGCCAAACAAAAATATTAGATTCTCGATGACATGTTGCAGTCTGTCCAGAAAAGACCAATTGCGCCCAGACACACAGAGGTGGGGGAAAAAATCACTTTAGCAGAAGCCCATTTTTTGGTAAAATCACATGCTAACTGCCTGAATAGGAAAAGAAAACTGCAAGATCTGAAGGCTGCAGTGGGAAGGCAACAACTAAAGGAATTTGCAGTGGTGCATTGCACATCCAGCCGGCAGAGAAACGATAGCACGAAACGCCGGTTGGCAGGCGACTAATGGGAGTATAAACATAGCTTTCAAAGCATGGAAAGAAACTGAATTAAAACGAAGGTGACAAGAAAAAGATTTCAACTGTATAATAGTGACATACAATTATTAAATGAACAGAAATACGTAAATAACACTTTACACAATCTTTAATTAACTATTAAATCAATATAGAAAACATTTACTATAATGAATTGTCATAAATAAATACTGGACAACTCACTAAATAATCAAATAAAGATTAGATTGTTGAAATGGAGATTAAATAAATTATTTACCATATCAATTAAATACAAAAAGGTAAAAGGATTTTTAAATAATATTGCTCACAATCATTTTTACTGAATTTAATACTAAAATGGTGGCCTCAAAAATATCTATAAAAACTGTGCAATAACAGTCCGTATTTTAAAATAGCACAGGTTCCACGCATACAAAGCATACACATTCTGCAGCCAGTCTTGGTATATCATACTTCTGACGTACAACAGGGAAGCTCCCTATCAGGTACACTCGTTAATTATAATTAACCAGGTTGTTTCATTACTGCGTGCCCAGCTTTCGTCAGCTCGAGGTTGTAGATACTTGCGGGGGATAATTTTCTCTCCTGTGTATACATTGTAGCCAACATATTACTAGTGATTCTCTTCGGTGCATTTAAATTAGCTTCACTATGTATGAACTGTGTTGATGCCTTTATCCTCCTGACACTGGAGTCGCTGCAAATCTTGTAAGGCTGAGGCAGTAGTGCCACCAAAGGTTCCACCTCAAGGACCCTTTGGTCCAGTGGTAAAATTCCCCAGCACACATCATCCTTGGGCTGAGCCTCACCCTCCCATTGACAAGTTGGCCACTGCGGCCTATTCTAGTTGGGGTGTCTCCAACTCTTCACTGCACCACAGGTGCCAAGAGTGCTCTGCCAGACCAACAACTCGACCAGTGGTAAGTGCACAGAGTTGCCCACCCCAATGTATGCCAGTCCAGAACTCTAGCCGGAACGTACCTCAAACCAGCGACCGCTTAGGCCATCAAACTCAACAGACTCAAAGTTGCCAAGCACACCCCACATGTAGTACCAATGACAAGGCCCCTTGCCAAGTTTCTACATGACCGAACCCAGCGAGCAACACTGTACACATTGAGCAGAGTATTATTTAGTTACCTACCCCGGCCCTCGGTCTGCCAGCTACTCTGAACTGTCGACACCGAGTCTCCATACATGAGCCAACAACCAGCTCAAAAAGGGAATCTTGCTTCCACATCATTTTGTTATGCATTATACTTTTTTTAAATAAAAAATTTACTTAACTGGTTTTTATATTGTTGAACAATACAATTTCACTTTTTTATGTGGGTGAATGTTGCTACTGGTTTTGCGAGGAATTGTAGCAAGAGTATTGTGCCTGGTAATTTTCTTAATCAAAGAAATAACTTTTTTTTGTTATATTATGTTACTGTTCACTATTGTGGTTAGTGGTGTAAGTTTTCAAAATGTAGCCGTCATATTTATTTTACATTCAACTGTTTTGCCTCTTTAAATAAATACATTCTTACATAAAACATTTCTGGATAAATAATAATTTTGCTCTAAAAATCTTGGAAAATCTGGGAATTTTTGTTTTCTTTAATCACTAGACTCTATGATAGCAAAAATATGATACAGCAGTTGTATTTGCTAGTGGGCTCATTTTGCGTATATGTGAAGGAAAACATTCAAATAGTTAATACAAATATTAGTACAAGTCTGTGAGAATACAGCATTATAAAACCAACCCCACAGCCCCAGCAAGGTGGTGGCGTAGGGCAAAATGTCCTTACATAAATCAGCATTAGTTAAATTATGTATAGTTAATATTATTTGTATTTCATACTCAGTCCCAGAAGCAGCAAGTTCTTGTGTACAGGTACAGGAAATTCAAGCTACCGGAAACTTAAAAACTAGACGTACTTGGTGGAGGGGGTGCTGTGGCTGAGTGGTTAGCCTGCTCGTCTCCCACCAAGACAAACCGGTTTCAATCCCTAGCCGGGTCATATGTGGACAATGCTGCTGGTTGACTGTTTTTCTCGGGGATCTCCCATTTCACCCACCCTTTCATTCTGGATCTGCTCCATACTCACCTCAATCACCGTCATCAGCTCTCAAGACTTCGCTGTTAAGAGCCGCCCAAATCTCTTCACTCACTTTGCTCATACTTAGCGGAACCTTTGATGGACATAGCAGACTGTTAACGTAAACAAGCCGTAGGGGGAAGTTGAATTGTGTTTTCATGGCTGGGGGCCCCATCTTGTCCCCCNGCATCCATGTAGGTATACATTGATCATCCTGTTCTGCTGCTTCCATAGTCTGTCTGATATATCTGAAGGAGCTTGTGATAATTGTAATTTTAAAACACACTTGAGTCAAGAAAATTTTTTTTCATTGCAATTTTATTTTACATCTAAAACAGTATTTTTGTTTGTTTGCACCCAAATGAATTAGCTCATACAAAGGAAATTGTTGCATGTTTTTCCTATTGATGCTTTTTAGAGAGCCTTGAAATTGGTTTTAGCTATGTAGTATAATAAGCTTAGTATATAATTCATAGCACATTAATACAATATTCCTAAAATTTTATAATTTATTATGTTATGTTTTAATTAAAATATGTTATGTTTTATATTTTATTAATATTATTGCTTATGAGGCATTAATTTCTTTTCCACATTATATATAATGCATGTGTGTACATAATTTTTTTTTTTTTTTTTTGCTTAATTTTTGTGATTTTGTTTTCCTTAATATTTGTTTTTAGTGCAAGAAGTGATTTTGAAAGATGCACCAAATGAATTAAAAAGTGAAGAGGGTGGGTGTGCATGTTAAGATACAATATGTTAAAAAAACAGAAAATTTATCAAGATCATAGAAGTTCTCTCCTTCAAAAATTTTATGGTATTCCGATACAGTTATTGTGGTGATAACGTAAATGCTTGCCTTGTGCTAGTGTTGTAACTTTATAAACATTTTGGCACAAAGTGGGAATTATATTAAGTGTGGCTATGCTCTGGAATATTATATTTTTGTGTATATTTTGGATGTTTTTGAATATAAGATTCTTAATTCAATTGGTTTTATGTTTGATTGAAGAGAAATGTATGTAGTAGGGATAGTATTTTATATTGTTAGACCATGATAACTTTCAGAGTAATGAATTTTTAATACCCCACTACCTCATTGAATTGAAACGTAAAGAAATTTGAATTTGAAGTTTACTTCTTTTTATGAAGTCAACTTTGCAATAAAAATGTTGTGAATGTGCAAGATTGTGTCAGGTATTGTTTTGCTTCTTCTACAGTTACTCACTGCCTAATAGGTTATGATATGATGATTTTGGGCATACTGTACATCATTTTGGTGCTCAGTTGTAATGGGTTCAGCAGTCTGCATTACTTTTCTTGTTCATAATGTCTAGTTTGTTTAACTTAGGCATGACAGGTTCAGTTGTAGAAATTTATGGAGCAGAATAAATTATGTTATCAATATTTATCAAAGAGCAAATTTTTGGAGATGAATTGTTTGGAAGTTTTGGGTACACAGTAGATTAGCACTTGTGCTTTCAGTTCTATTTGTGACCATACTATGGTTGAAGGCATATTGTGATCTTAATAATAATCTGTAATATTGATTAGCAGGTGGGAAGATTAATAGTAAACAAATGAGTGGGTATTAAGTTAGCTGCACAAATTATATTTGTCACATTTGGGATACGTAAATATTTACTGGAAAAATCTTATTAAAATCATTTAATTGCCTTCCTGTTACTGCCTTGATACTTGTGCAGAGTTTGTGAAGCCAGTCAAGGATAAAAGCATTCCATTTGAAGTGGGAGAGAGAGTTGTGAATATCAACTGGTATCAACTGATATTTGAATTATTTTGTAATGGGAGTAAATGATTGAATGAATTATTATTGGACACGTGTCATTACAGAGCATTGTTATGTGACAAAAAACCCAGAAAGGTGTAACAAATTTATGAACACAAAAAAAAATTAAATAAAAAGAAGCCAAGATTAGCTGTTATTGACATATGCACGTGTGAATACTCTGTAGAGATTTCTCTAGTACAAATTAAGTTGGTTGCCACAAGCGAAATNTTTCTCTAGTACAAATTAAGTTGGTTGCCACAAGCGAAATAAAGAAAAACAATGTGCATCAAAACAGTGAGGATGGAATATACAGATATAGGCAAATAAGTATAGAGATCACAACAAATCCGTGCAGGCAGCACAGACAAAACAGAGGCAAAAGCAAATTCCTGCACAGAAAGAGGACTGTGCAACAGAGATAACATAGATTATCGAAGCATGCTTTCTTTGTTGTCAACAGTAGCTGTGTTTTGTGAACTAGAATCTGTTTCTGTCTTCAGGTACACATGCAAACCGAATAACACTTCTGCAGCCAATGACAATTCAGTGAACAAACATCCATCACGAAAAAACACTAGCCAATAAATAGCAATCACTCATATACACAGGTCAGACACTATGATGCNAACAAACATCCATCACGAAAAAACACTAGCCAATAAATAGCAATCACTCATATACACAGGTCAGACACTATGATGCAAGGAACTCCGCCCTCCCTTTCCAGGCAAGCATAGGGAAACTCACCAACTCCCTTCTTCTAGGCGTGCAAACAAAAATCACATACCAGAAACCAGTGACAAAATGTTAGTAATAAGAAACTATAATGAAAATTTAAGGAAAACGAAATAATTTAATGCAAAATTAAGTAATTGCTACTCAGGTAATAAATTAAATTAAATCTTCATCATGTAAAAAATATATATTGTTTTTTATATTTAATTTTCAATTTAAGAATTGTTTGCAGAACCACTTTAAAAAAGATAGAATCAAAAATAAACACTGCTGGGCAGTAATTAAAAATACTCCTGTAATTGAAAAAAAAAATGGATTATCCAAGCAAGGTTCAAGAAAAATGGGTTAGTCAGTGTGCACCTGAATACTGATAGCCGAAACTATAAAAATTCTTCCACAATTTTCTACCAATTTGCTTCCTCTTACAAAATCTCTATTTTGCCACGTAATACTTCCAGCTGTTTCCATCACTGTATTTAAATACTAAAATTTAAGTTTTTATATGTATGTATATATATGTGTGTGTGTAAATTTATATATGTATGTATATCATACTTGGGATTAACAATTTAAAAAATTAATCGTTATAAAAATGTGTAATTTTTTAACTTATTAGTTAATTTAATTTTAAATCATTAAAATATCTAGTTAACTATTAAAACTAACGTTAGTAAACACTGCAATTTCCTTGAAGCCAAAGATAACGAAATATATGCAAATGCCGGCGAGTTGCACATCACACTAGACAGATTGATGCACTGACATTATCTGTTACCTATGTACTGAATCACAGATTATCATATCGGGCGTAATGTGATTGTGAGGTAGACGAGGTGCCACTGTTGGGATCTATTGATACAATCTCTCGCTACGCAAATAGTACAGTTGATGGTCTTTGTGCGGCGTGCACAGTTCAATTGTTTTTGTAGTAACTACACTGGTCTGGTTTGGTGCGAAGTTGTGTTATAAGAGTTTTATTTAAAGTGGTTTTGTAAAAGATTGTAAATTAATCATTTTGATTCAGCAACAATAAAGTTGTGATAATTGTATTTTTCTGGAACTGTAAATTGTGATTGCTTTTGTGTTTTGAATAAACAACGAAAAACTTTTCAACTGTAAGAATTTTTGTGGTACTTAACTTTAATCAGTTACATTATTATGTTAACTTTCCCAAGTATGATATACATATTTATGTGTGTGTGTTTAAATACAAAAATACAGAATTTGAAAAAAAAAATTGCAGGCATATAGTTTAACGATTTTCTGACCACTTTTTATTTCTACTCCAACTACTCCATTGCAAATATATTTCCTTTCAAAAGTCGTAATGACATAAACTACTAAATTTGCCCTATTTAGAGCTATATTTGCATAAGTATTGCTTTCCTAGTCCAGTCATCAAGGTAATCAAAAAGATAACATAATAGTGAAAACTGAGAAACAAATTTTATTCTCTTCTTAGAAGTGCTCTTTATGACAAATGTTTACCGCTCTTAACAACTATAAACAACTATAAACATCTTTAAAAGCTGCCCCTAAAGTTAGACTTTATGTGTAACTACCATGCTTAACGTGTTTTTCATGTTATTACAAAAATCATTTGTTAAAAAAATTTACACAAACATGTTTGTCAATTTTTTTCTTAGAATTTACAATTTAGGAGCTAAAGGAATAATTAATTTCACAGTTGTCTTCCACATCTTTTAGCACTGAAACTCAAGGGAACATTTTGAAATTACAGCTTTTGANATCTTTTAGCACTAAAACTCAAGGGAACATTTTGAAATTACAGCTTTTGAAAAATATTTTGAAATTATTTTTGCTCGGTAGTTTTGCAACAGGATGATACATCAGCTGTGGAAAAAATTCATTCTTACTGCCATTATATAGTTGAAGTACAAATTTACCTCCACCCTTAATAATCGTGCCTGTTTCAGAATCATCATTCTTAAAAACAAAGCAGCTTCTGGCAACTCCTGAGGACAGAAGGATGTATTAGCTCTACAATGGCAGTGAGAATGAATTTCCAGAGATGAGGTTATCTCTATTTTGTAAAATCAGTTAGCAAATAAAATTTGTAATCTTAATTCCTTTCATCGTACCTAAGGTGATATTCATTGTCACTCTTATAGAACATATTGCACCCGAAATACAAGACTATTGTTACTTAAAATGTGTTATTTTTAGTAAATGATAATTAAAGAACTAGACTTTACATAAAATACTATTGTAGCAACAGCACACTAAATATATTTTTTTCAATATTTAATATTGTGCTCCGTAATACTTCTTAAGTGTATTCATAAATTAGAAATCTTATAATTTTCGTATTAAAATAATTTAATTTTTAGTTGCAAAAGTATTGCAGGTTTAAATAATATTATTTCTGTTGACACACCAGTATCTCAAATAGGCACCATTACAAATAATAATGAGTGGAGAAGGAAGAGATTTGGGTGCCTTGTAACATTGAAGCTTGAGAGTACAAAATATAATATTACATTGCAACATTAGTTTACTTCATGCAAATTGTGTTGAGTGCTAAGACTTGTTGCACAAAAATTTTGTACAAATATTAAGTATTTTGTAACAAAAGGTGAATAACTTTTTGATTCCCATTAATAATGTAAGACTTTGCTGAGCTTCACATTAATGTTCGTGCCTAAAAAGATTTTTTGACAGTTATTAACAGCACAAGTACTTTCACTTATTCGAGTTTCAGGCAAATTTGAATAGAACTTATGGAACTCTGTAGGAATTGCAAGATCTTTACACAGTAAGAGCAGATCAGTTTTTTCTTGGCTGGTATTGGAGGCGATTTTGCAATTGCAGGTTGTAAGATTATTTCACTTGTTATCACCTGTTTCCCTTGGTTATTCTGTCTTACTTTTATTTCACCGAATGTTTCGTCTTCATAATCTGACTTGTAGAAAATTGTCCCTGGATTTTTCTTTTCAAACTTCAAAACCTTAACTTTATTCCAGTAGACTTTTTCTCCATTTGTATTGTATGTAAAAATTTCTGCCTATTTCGGCAGCCAGTTTTTTCAGGTTGAAAACATCTCCTGCTTGAATTTAGTAAACAGTGTGAGGCTGGCCAGTTTTTTTCGCCAAACCAATTAACACCCTCTTTGCAGAAACATAAACTGGGCTGCTTCAGATCATTATGTTCTTTTTTTTTTTTCTATTGTAGAATGCATTCATTCTGGCATAACTGTTTCAATGTTCAAGACATAACTGCATATAAGTACATTGCACAGACATACTTATTCTTATTCTGGCTACAATAGTTATTATCTCAATAGAAGATGACGTTGTCTTTTCCTAAACATTATTTCAGATACTGAAATACAAAGCTTCCTATTTCATTAAACCCTCTGTGAGCAATACCTTCATGCCAAACATAGCATGTTCCATGTTTGTCTCCAATGTTGTAAACAGTGAAATCATACATCCTGAGTCTGCTTTTGTAGTTAAATGTAGAAAAAGTTTCCTTGTGGTGTTGGTAGTACTGCTTATAAGTCATAGACTGCAACTAGTGTTTGTGGATCACACTTAAATTCATTTATGTCCTCCTGCTTTTCAAGTCTAGAGAGTTGTTTCTGCTTTTGATGCATGTCAGAAATTTCTTGGATAATTTCTCACTAGGGCTTGAGTTGTTATAATGTTAGTATAAAATGCATTGGTCTTCATTAGGTTTAAATAAACCAATATTATATTCAGTGTTGAACACCTTACTATAAATTGGTAATTTTGCAAAAGGCTTCTGTTCTGATACTCATTTATCTTTGTACAATCTGTAAAGGGTTGCTAAGTTCTAATTACCATCAGTAAATTGTGTAGAAGTCTGGGCTCTTAGGTAGTGAGATTCAGTTTTTGGTATGGAGTGTATGTGCTCTCGTATTCCAATTAAAATTTCACTATCCATTTTTTTCTGGTGTGCATGTCTTCCTCGAAGATCTTCCTTCACAAAACCAGCTGGGCCCAATTATTTCAGTGCTGTCGTAGTAGTCATATGTCACTAATACAAATTGTTCTTTCAAAAATGTTTTGCAGATGCTGGTTTTTTACCACTGACTTCAAAATAATACGCATAATTCACAGTGTGTTTGTTTCCTTCTGTGGAGTATCTATAGTTTGGTGTTATTTGGGACATACATTTTGTAAGGAAGTCTCGTTCTCTTATAATGTCCCCATACTTATATTAACTGTCAAATACCACCTGGCGTTCATTATTGGGAACTGTAGATGCACACTTAAAACGACACTTATCCGANTATATTAACTGTCAAATACCACCTGGCGTTCATTATTGGGAACTGTAGATGCACACTTAAAACGACACTTATCCGACCGAACATGGGTGTTTAATTTCTTTCTTGGCTACTTGTTTTCCCTATGCCTTTATATAAACTTCGACTCTATTTAATTTCTTATTTTTAATGTTCTGTAACCATTTAGAAGTATCCCTTACCCTTTTTATTGGATTACTGGTACTTTTTATTTTGCTGTTTATAGCCTCACCATCAACTACTGTCTCATCTGATGTTNATATTAACTGTCAAATACCACCTGGCGTTCATTATTGGGAACTGTAGATGCACACTTAAAACGACACTTATCCGAACATGGGTGTTTAATTTCTTTCTTGGCTACTTGTTTTCCCTATGCCTTTATATAAACTTCGACTCTATTTAATTTCTTATTTTTAATGTTCTGTAACCATTTAGAAGTATCCCTTACCTTTTTATTGGATTACTGGTACTTTTTATTTTGCTGTTTATAGCCTCACCATCAACTACTGTCTCATCTGATGTTNCCTTTTTATTGGATTACTGGTACTTTTTATTTTGCTGTTTATAGCCTCACCATCAACTACTGTCTCATCTGATGTTTCCTTATCACAATTTACTTCATTATTCAAAGTAACAGGAACTACCTTGTCATTATTCCCCTCCCCCACTTAATATGTTGTGAACACTTTAAAATTGCTTTTATTACAAATGACACCCTTTTTATGGGCTGAACTGTCAGAGCTTATTCATTCTGGATCTTTATCACTTTAATTGATACTTTCATCTGAGTTGCTAGAGTTATTCTCCATTTATAAGTCAAAGCCTACGTGTGCATGAGATGTTTCGCTTATCTTACTACTTCTTACATCATCCTCTAGGTGAGTTGGAACAGCATCACCTGTGTGGTCTGTTTCACTCAGAGATGATGTAGGAACAGGAGGTATCTCCACAGGTATTATGGAAGACGACTGACATAACCCCGTCCTCTCACGTCAACCTTCTGTACCTCCCAGGGTCGTAACATTATCATGGCTGTGAGAAATGGTAACTGGGCAAGCAGAAGGTGCAGCAGGGCCGGGTATTTCCAACTGAAANGCTGCTATTTTATTTGTTTCCATGACCTCGACATTCTTTCACACCAACAGGTTGTATTTGTTAAACTTGTTTTATTCTGTTTTATATCTATTGTTTACTCACAAAGAATGTTTTATGCAATGATGCATCATGTTAATAGCTATTGTAATATTAAAATAGCAATGACTTTCTTAGAAATTGTTGCTATTTATTCTGAGCTAAAACTACTTCCTAATGTGATTTTTCAAGGTACAAAACCATAATACAAAATTAGTTTTGGAATTTTATAATTTTAGAATTTCGAGATATAACAAGTGAATGAATGCATGTTCCAAACCAATACATAGATAACAACTTACAAAGAGAATTAAATTCCAAAACATTCTTAATTATTCAANCCAATACATAGATAACAACTTACAAAGAGAATTAAATTCCAAAACATTCTTAATTATTCAATGTTATTTTGAAATTGTTCAAAGCAAGATGAATAATTGTATCACAGCTTGATGTTTCCATCTTCTTTGTAAACGTATTTAAGATTCTCGCTTTTCTATCACAATGTTAAACAACCATTCTTAACACATTTGCACTGACAACACCTTACTAATCTTTGATCAACACTGATTTACAACATAACAATNAACAACCATTCTTAACACATTTGCACTGACAACACCTTACTAATCTTTGATCAACACTGATTTACAACATAACAATTGACCAACATAAATACCAAACAAACGACATGTAATACAAACAGCATAGAGTATAAATGTTTTCAGAAATGCAAGACTGTGTTTTGACTAAGATTGTCTTGCACATTCCCTGCCAAAAACTCAGTGCAATACTAACAAGTTGCATGTATTCTCTATATTGTTTTCCACAATTCAACGCCATATTATCTGCCATAAGTTCAGTAAAATTAGATACATTGTTACGACAGTCTTGCACTGTGTAGAAATGAATATCTCCCTACTTTCAACACAAATATCTCCAAACATTGATTTTTTGAGTTATGATAGTCTTGCATTTGGGGTGTGATATTATCAAGTTCAGAAATGGATAGGAAACTGATTGTCGACGACAAACTGGAGCTGCAACGTCATCCCAAACAAGTGGCTCCTAATTTCCTTAGATAAAACACTTGCGTGCCCAGAATTTCTCATAATTTCACGTAAATGTCTTAAAGTTTTCATGAAAAGTACATTTAGTTATGAGAAATCTGGACTGAAGTGCTCAATGATCTGCAAACATTGTAGTGGATAGTGGATTATTTTTGCTTTAAATACAGAATTTATATAGAACAAAAGAAATTTTAAGAAGAATTTTCCTCTGCACTTAAATAACTATCGCCCCTCCCCCTTCACCCAGAAAAAATTGAGAAAATATTAAACAAGTATATTTTCGCTATTTTTTCTAAGGTTTCNCGCCCCTCCCCCTTCACCCAGAAAAAATTGAGAAAATATTAAACAAGTATATTTTCGCTATTTTTTCTAAGGTTTCCAATAATTAATAAATTATTTTTCATTCCGTTCAAATGTTAGGAAGAAAATTGACAAAGAATTAAATCAGTATATTGTTGTGTGTTTTTCTAAGGTTTCCAATAATTAATAAACTATTTTTCATTCCTTGTGAATGTCGTTTTTTTATTCACTGCATATAACATAGGACATAAACAGCAATTTTTAATTGTAGAATAAAATGTTTCCAGCTTTCGTNTTTTTTATTCACTGCATATAACATAGGACATAAACAGCAATTTTTAATTGTAGAATAAAATGTTTCCAGCTTTCGTCGAATTCGTAGGTGCTGAGTATGTATATGGTCGAGGGGGCAAGGGGGTGGTTCCCATCCCCTCCACTTTTCATCTAGCAGGGGCATCGTCCTCAGGTTTGATAGAAAATGGTTGGTCACTACTCCAGTTTGTAATAAGTATTTATAACTTAGGGTAAGCTGCTTGCCTCCACTTTTTTTAAAAATATTTTATTTATAGATATTTACATAACCCAAAATAGCACTATTTCAGTAATAATGGTTATTTTATTCAAACATACAAAACACAAACCAAGAAAGAGAGTGTGTGTGATAAAATTAAAAAGTTGTGGGTCACAGAATTTTTTTTACAGCCTTACTACCTAGTCTTTATAACAGATCAGAAAATCTATGAAAATAATGAATGGGAGAAGGGGTGTGGGCAAGAAGGCTTAATCTGCTCACAAAATTGGATGAGATAATACTTCTATCTCAGCCTGCACAAGGCCACTTTGTTCCATTTCCCCATTCTTCACAGTCAACAATTTANATGAGATAATACTTCTATCTCAGCCTGCACAAGGCCACTTTGTTCCATTTCCCCATTCTTCACAGTCAACAATTTCTTTTCTGTTCCTTCCATCCCATTTGCTATCTCTCTGTTTTCAATTTAAAAAAATAGAATTATTAAAAACAATCTTAGCATCCCTCCTCCCCCCTAGCACCCCCAACCAATTTTCTAGGATGTTATTTCTGTCATGGACCCCTTCGTAGACACCACTGACTCATAGCTTCGCAAACAATCAAAATAGTGCTCATTTTTCATTGGCTTATTTAGTTATTTGTGTATCTGTATATTCTGTCATCATTTTTTCTTTAATTACTTAAGTGTTTTTTCTTGTGTTTTTAGTAACTTATTTGTATGCCTTTTGTACACATCTGTTAACAACAGATAACTTTAGCTCAGTTTCTTTTATTATATTTGTGTTTATTTNTTGTATGCCTTTTGTACACATCTGTTAACAACAGATAACTTTAGCTCAGTTTCTTTTATTATATTTGTGTTTATTTAATGTCTTCATCTAGTTTTCCAACATGATTTAGCAAAACTCTGTAGTGGTCTACAATAATAGCTCAAGACCAGCATCAAGGTTAACAATGGTTGATTGTGAGGTCTGTCTTGTTGCACGTGGTTTAACTGAAACACAAAATTTTTCCATTGCACTAACCCACTAAGAAAATATGTTCTTACAATTTGACACATCTTTACAACTAATCCGCAACATATCATATCAAGGCTTTGCAAGAGGAAGGAGTTGGATATTTCTATTTTAATGCTAAGGTACGACAATGAATAACATATTTGCCATAATGTAAATTAAATTACACTGCCAGACAATAAGAATAGTGCACACATAAGTATGCATCAGATGGTATTGAAATTTTATAAAGGTTGTGATACACATGATCACAAAAACAGAGCAGCAGGACAATTACACATGGATCCGTGGTATACCATCCAGTCATCTTCCATAGTGCATCGCACTGCCTCTTCCTGTGGTAAACGCTGCAATATGGACTGACATGGAGTCCAACAGATGCCGGATGTTGTTCTGATGCTAATGGGCCCACAANTGGTAAACGCTGCAATATGGACTGACATGGAGTCCAACAGATGCCGGATGTTGTTCTGATGCTAATGGGCCCACATTTATTGGATACTGTGGCACTGTGGCATTTTAACTTGTCCCACACATGTTCAATTGGGGACATGTCAGAGGAGTGGGNTTATTGGATACTGTGGCACTGTGGCATTTTAACTTGTCCCACACATGTTCAATTGGGGACATGTCAGAGGAGTGGGCAGACCATGGTAGTGTTTCGACATGATGGAGGCAGTCCTGGGTGGCATGTGCCATGTGCAGTCGAGTGTTATCCTGCTGGAATATCACACCTAGAATCCCAGCCAGAAATTGGTGCATATGGAGGCATAGGAGCTTGTCCGTATACTGCTGGACCGTCAATGTTACACACAACACTACGAGAGCGGATTGGCTATTGTAGAATATAGCTTCCCAGACCATTATGCCTACTGTGGGGAAAGTGTGCAGCTCGATAGCGGGGTTGGGATTATGGCATTTACCAGGGGCCCTCCACACCTAGGTGCACCACACATCACCAGTCTGTGCCGTTCCACATTGCTCTGGCCTGGCACCCCTGCAAATAGAGCTACCGCTGTTCCAGAGTTGATGGCAGCAAACGTAATGGGTGCTGGAATCACAGATTTGCCTCTGCAAGGCATCTGGAAATGGTTCATGGGAACACAAGAGGCACAACTCTGGCCAGTGTTGTGGACTGGGTCACCATGGAGATCCCTCCATGCCTGGTGCACAATCTGTCGATCCTCTCAATCTGTGTTTGACCTTGTTTGTCCTGAGCTAGTCCTCCAAGTGTGGGTGCTTTTCCATATCCACTGCTCCTCACAGCATCAGACAGCATGGTCTGAACTACCAGTGGTTTTCAACCTGATTACGAGTCCTCTCTCGAAGTTTGTCAGTTGCATGAATCAACATCTTTGGCATGTTCCTGGCATTCTTTCTCACTCCGTACACTTGCGNAGCTAGTCCTCCAAGTGTGGGTGCTTTTCCATATCCACTGCTCCTCACAGCATCAGACAGCATGGTCTGAACTACCCACATGTTGGGCTATAACTGGTACAACCAGTGGTTTTCAACCTGATTACGAGTCCTCTCTCGAAGTTTGTCAGTTGCATGAATCAACATCTTTGGCATGTTCCTGGCATTCTTTCTCACTCCGTACACTTGTGTGGTATTTTCAGTTGTTTCTCACGTTAATCTGGCTTTGACTACACGCTAGTGTCTACGACTGCTAGTAGGTGCTTGCAGCGCCACTACTGGGTGTTTAATCAAATGCACACACACCAACATGGGATTATGTGTATACCGGCCCATACTCTCACTATTTACATTGTTTCGTGGTTGTCACATGATTTCTTCATGGTGTGCTATTTTCATTCTCCAGCAGTGTATTTGTATTCCTGTCGGTTCTATTTTTTTTTGCAGTGTGAATACTTATCTTTACTTGGTAAGAGCAAGGCAAATTTCATCTGCCACAAACTCACATTACTATCTAGAAATTCAGAAAAAAAAAATTTAAGTTTATGTAAAAACTCTTAATCTCATATTTGTAGAAATAATTCTATCAGAAAATCATTGATAATTTAATTTTAAGAAGTAAATATGCAGCATGGGAATTATTCGAGATAGATTGATAATTCCTCTGACAAATGAAGGTCAAGGCCGGCATGCAGCAACAAACTTTATTGGACCATCAGATAGTAGTTTGTGTTGGAGAGTGAAAAAAGACCAACGAACTGTAGAGGGTGGTTTTCTTCCTCATTGGAAAAGGGGTAGAGGTTATTGGTAGAAAATGGGTGGGAGGAACATTGTTAACCTTAATGGCAGCATACATTTGGGGACAACCTTTTTGACAATGTTGTTATACATCTTTGTAATTATCAGTATATACTCCTTCATTCTACACTCTTTCCAATATAAAAAATAGGTGCCTCTCTTTGAAACAATCACAATCAATTCTTTATTCTTTTTCCAGTATGCTGTGCCCTCTTATGTTTCATATTTAAGAAAGTAGTCTCAAAGTGCATGGGGAATCAAGAATGATTGAATTTGTGCCGTATTTCATGTTTCAGAATTGACATTGTTTCTACATTGCACCACACCACTCCTTGCTCCATCACACTTACCTTTTTACACTGACAGACCCCAATATTTTTTATTATTTTACCTTGATCACAGCCAAGCAGTGACATTCACATCTGCAGTTAAGGTGTTATTTTGAGTTCATGTGAGATAGCCCTCAGAGAACTGTAATCCTCCTTTCCTCCGTAGGTTATACATCAAAAACCTGCAGACATCAAACTATAAATCCTTGGTTTTATATTTTCAAAATTTATTGTGCACTTATAAAATTTATTTCTAGTAATTAAATATTACGAAATGTTTTTTGTGTGCCAAAAGGCAGTGCTATGAAAATTGAAGTAACTAAGAAAGATAGGGGTGATAACATATACGTCACCATAAATTTTTAAGTTAGAATCACAGGTAAATTTTGTCAATTAAATGTCCACATGAGACCTAATAAATGCAGCTTCTTTTTTTCCATGTGCAAAACTAAGTCTTTTAGTTAAAAAATATTTGCTTGATGTAGTAAAAATTTTATATTACAATAAAAATTATTGGAAACTGCTAAACCTTAATTTTTGTGCCCCTCATTATAAAGTTTTGATGGTAATTAGAACAATTAAATTTAGTATTAAGTTTTGAGTATCAAGCAAAATGTTATTAACCCATCTGTGGGATCAATTAAAATTTTTATAGTAATATGTTCACATTTCTTGTATTTATTACCTAAATTAATAATGTTTTATTTGTTTATTTCCATCTTGTTTTGAATTACTGAAGTAAATTTATTAATTTCCATGAAAGTAAATAATTATGAGCAGGGAGAGAGATTTTGTATAAATTGTAGTTAATATTAATAATTATACCTTAATGTAATCATTACAGTACAGTTATTGTATATTAATTCTTCTATTTTCTTATATTATTATAATTTATTACATTTGAGGTATTATGAATAATGTATAGAAATTTACACATCAGTGATGTGGTGATTGTGGTTTTTTGCACTATTAGAGTTATATGTGTAGTACATGAATTTTATAGACAAATATTTGTACATTTTGATTATGATGCTTATATTTTATTTTGTGTTTATAAAAATATTAAATTGCATAAAGAAACTGTGTATTTGCATGAAAGATTATTTTGTGTAAGGTGAGACTACAAGTGACAGTTTTATCATGAATTCCACTTCCATCTGATAAGTGTAATACAGATATTATACATTCAATCCTGCTTTCTCTAACTTATTTTGGTATGTTATATTTTAGGCCTGTTCAGTTTTGTGGAATTACATTTTTATTTAGACTATAAAGTCTATTTATAATAGTGCAATTTTTATTCAGTTGATTGTAGTAGTGGCATATTTTGTTACCTTATAAAATTCACTCCAAACTCTTTTTTGTGTTATTTTATTTGATAAAGTTATTTCAAAAAATTGTTTTATGGTAACTAGTTACTAAAAAGTTGAGAACATTGTAATTAGCAATAAGAAACAATTTATTAAGTATTGTAAATTAATGTTAATGAATTATATTAAAATAAATAGAGAATGCTTGTTGTTGATTCCATTTCCTAAAACGAACAAGGAAGATTAGCTTTTTAAGCTGTCACTCCTACACATTAATATCTGTCAGAATAAAAATTTATTTATTAATATAAAGTTTCTAATCTTCTCAAATCCCGTATCATCTTACTACCTGATTATGGAGTTTATTGATTATTTAAAATGAATATATTACTGCTATTTTGTGTAGTGTTTTTTAGTGTAACACACTTATTTTTGGTGTAACAAAAAATGGAAATTATTTTGTAGTTTTACTCTATGCTGCTTTATAGTCAACAAGCAAAATATTTATTATAATAATTTTAACTTTGAATCAAAACAATGTTGTGATGTTCATTCAACAACTTTTTAGAAAATGTGTTTTTATATCTTAAATTTAATATGTACATACTTTTGGTGCATGCCATTTTTGTATGTGACAGTTTAACAGGTTATCCCACATCGGGATAAAATATTTTAGCCCCATGCACAATTCTAATACTGTACATGTAGAGCTCTTGCCAACACTGGATGGGCCCCATAAATACAGTTGTTTCTTCCTATGCTTATGGCCTTTGACTATCCACTTGTTGTGCCATAACTATACCCTTCATAACTAATTTTGCAAATTAACAGAGCCTTATTTCAATCTCCTTCATGAAAAGCAGGCCAAAATTATATTCTGAATGCTTTCCATGAAAATCAAAGGACTATGAAAAGTGGATGTCTGTTAATTTTCAAAATTAGTTATGATAGGTGGTTTAACCAAGTTGTAGAATAGCACAAGGGGACAGTCACTGGCCACATGCATAACAAGTAACAACTATATTTGTGGGGCCCATCCAGTGTCTGCAAGAGTTCCACATGTATTATAATTTTGCATGGATCTCATTTTATACATATGTGGGGGAAATTGGCATTTCAAGTCCTGGATGAAAAGTACTATGATGTTATAGTCTTTGAGGAATGTAATTCCTTTATTAAAATACTTTATGAATGTTTTTCAGTCTGTCTGCATGCCTGTTAAATGTTGATTGGGCACAGTCATCACCTGGAAGATGTTAATGTGATTCAAAAACCAATTGTACTGTGGGGGGAGATTACTCAAAATAAACCAAATAGTTTTTTCCATGTGATGACTGGCAGTCCACATTTGACATGCAGACAGACTGACAAACTATCACACAGTCTTTTAATAAACAATACTTATTGGAAATCTTAGGTACTTACTGGCATTGCTGCATGTGATTTACTGTGTTGTATCTACTTAGCAGAAATGGTTAAGCTGTAGTTTTAACGGCTAAATGCAAAGAACTACACAAGTAGAAATATTTTATTTTGCTGGAAATTAACTGTAATATTTTCAAATTAAATAATTTGTGATAGAAATATAAGGTTGTATATGTTCATGAAGTTAGTGCTTATATTAGTAAATTACATCCTCTATCATCTGCTTAAAAGTAGTTGATACTGTAGAATACTGCTGCACAGTTACTTATACTGTTAAATAACATGTATTTTAGTCTTCTTTTTTTACTCTATCCACTGTCATTTGTTACTTTCGTGATTCAGTGTACTTGAGATAAAAAATAGCCAACCTGAAGGAACAAAGGAAGTATTGATGTAGTGTACAAAATTGTAAATAAACAAACACGTAAAATATTACTGAAAATTATNAAGGAAGTATTGATGTAGTGTACAAAATTGTAAATAAACAAACACCTAAAATATTACTGAAAATTATGATCAACATTCAAATAAAAAGCATTTGATGCTATTCCTAGCAAAAGACTTTTATTCTTTTCAGTGTTAAACAATGTATTGAGAAAGGAAACATTTATCTTAATTTCTCAGGCCAGTCTCTGTTTTATATACAGGATGAGTCACCTGAGATGTCAACCTCGAATATTTATGGAAACGTTGAAGATATCATTATCCTATTTTCACCTAGATGAATTTTAATAAATACCTCACTAAACGACATGTAGTGTCGTGTCATAGCAATATTAATCATATATATGCCAATATCAACTTGGTTTGTTCAAATAGAACTATAGTAATTTCTACTGCTGGAAACATCGATCTGAAAGAGACTAATTCAACGGTGTATCACTCTCTGAAAGGGGATAAGTAGATTTGGAGATAGTACAGTATGTAGAACATAGAATTTATCTGGTTGTACCATCAGACTGCACGCTGTCTCATGCGGACGTTAGTAATATTTTACGTAAAAGGAAATACGTTGTATTGCATCACGAGGAAATGGAATGTTGCGCCACTACGATACTGGTATAAAAGGGACATTGAGGACATGCAGCTGTGTATTCGAGCTGTTGNGTTGTATTGCATCACGAGGAAATGGAATGTTGCGCCACTACGATACTGGTATAAAAGGGACATTGAGGACATGCAGCTCTGTATTCGAGCTGTTGAGTGCTAGTGTGTCGAGTGCTGTGGAGTGTGATGAAAATGTCATTCACGAACCAAGAAAAATTGGATTTGCTACTTCTTTACGGAGAATGCAGAAGGAACGTGAAGAGAACAGTTGCGTTGTACGTACAACGATAATCAGAGAGGCAGTGTCTATCAATCATGACAATTTTGAGACTGTGCAAGAAATTGTTAGTGGAAGGGCACTGGAATGCTACACCGTGAGTAAGAGGCAGGACTGCAACGAGCGGTGCAAAAGAAATAGATGTTCTGGCAGCTGTTGTTTATAACCCACATGTTAGCTCTAGAGAGGTTGCGAGTGGCTTTGGAATAAGTCAGTCCAGCATCATTCGCATTTTGCGCACAAACAGATTCCATCCGTATCATGCATCACTTCACCAGCAGCTTGACCAGCAGTATTACGGACGACACATGGAATTCTGTCGCTCGCTTCTGATGCAATATCAGGAGAATAGGTTCTTTCTTCAAAGAATTCTGTTTTACAGACGAAGCAACATTCACCAATCGTGGACATCTGAATATCAGAAATATGCGTTATTGAGCTGCTGACAATCCACACTGGCTGCAGCAGGTGAAACATCATTGGCAGTGGCGTGTGAATGTGTGGTGTGGGATCATTGGAGAGCATGTAATTGGTCCGTACTTCCTTGAGGGAACCGTAACAGGTAACAGATACGCACACTTTCTTACCGAAGTGCTACCGGCTCTCCTAGAGGAAGTACCACTTGCAATACGCACATCTTTGTGTTGTGGTACTAGCGCTATGGATGCCCAGCTCACTACTCGCATGTGGCTAGGTGAAGGCAATATTATGTGGCCTGCACGGTCACCTTATTTGATGCCACTGGACGTTTTCCTATGGGGAATGCTTAAAGATAAAGTCCGTGCACAAGTGCTGATGATACTGGACAAATTTAAACACCATATTGTCATAGCATGTGCAACAATATCAAAGAGAAACCTTCAGTCTGTCCAGGTGTCTTTGTACAAGTGACTGCAAATGTGTATCGCTGTCGACGGTGTACATTTTGAGCACTTGCTGACATAAAGTAATATATGACATTGTTTATCACCAGTTTCCTTTGTGTTTTCCTTTATTTTGTTGTTGGTGTAAATTTACAATATAAATGTGTACCTCTTAATGAAACACATGATAAATAGATATTCGTGGGAAGTTACTACTGTAAACACGTGATAACTCCATTTCCGGTTTTAACATCGCTATCCAGTTTGTGGCATTCATCTGTGATGCAAGGCTGAGACAGAAACAAAAGCAGAACTGTTACCATCGTTAACTGGTGAATCATCCCTAAATGCCACGTCCTTTGCCTTCCAATTAGTGTGCTGGTCCACCCTGATGTAGCCAAGTGTGACCAGTATCAGTTTAAAATTACCTGTTATTCTACTTTGGCAACGTTATTAATAGTTAGCTGCATCATGCTGGAGTGACCCATCAGTCAGGCACGTCATTTCCTTATACGTACTGTACTGTCTCCGAATCTACTTATCCGCTTTCAGAGAGTGATATGCCGTTGAATTTGTCTCTTTCAGATTGATGTTGCCAGCAGCAGAAATTACTATTGTTCCATTTGAACAAACCAAGTTGATATCAATATTTCTATAATAAATATTGGTATGACACAATGTTACACGTCGTTTAGTGGGATATTTATTACAATTCATCTGGGTGAAAACAGGATAACGATATCTACAATGTTTCTGAAAATATTTGATGTTAACATCTTAGGGGACTCACCCTGTGTGTGTGTATGTGTATGTATGTATATATATAATATATATGTATATGTATATTTTATGTATATATAATATATATATAAACTAATGCCTTTTTTCAATACAAAAGTAAAGTTT
This sequence comes from Clitarchus hookeri, assembly GCA_002778355.1. Taxonomy (NCBI): domain Eukaryota; kingdom Metazoa; phylum Arthropoda; class Insecta; order Phasmatodea; family Phasmatidae; genus Clitarchus; species Clitarchus hookeri. The sequence goes on from NQII01000603.1 coordinate 718,113, forward strand.
AGGTGTCAGTAACATCTGGAAAATAGCTATGAATATTGTACACAAATATTAAATAATTTCATTAGTTTTTTTATGTTTTTTTCTCCTAATGTTACCATAATAGCAAAAATTTGAAGTGTGATAAAATAATTTTTTTTTTTAACTTTTACAGTGAATTTTTTAGTTGTCAGAAACTACTAATAATTTGCTTCCAAATAATGAAACTGTGAAATTTACATTTTTCGGTGTACCTGTATCAATTTTTGATTACATTAACAATTCACTTCCCTTTTAGACATCAATATTATAAATAAAAATTATTATTTGTATTACTTTACATTTTCAGTGCATTCATAGGATTCAACGTATTGTTAGTTAGCACACTGCAAGTACAAAAGAATTCTTTATTTTTAGAAATTTGCAGAATGTTCTGAAGGTATGTTTCAGGAAGTGGTAAAAGTGAAATTGACACCTTTTTATGCATTAATTGCAGTCATGAACAGTACATACAGCATTATTTTATAAAAGTGTATTTTTAATAATTATTATTATTTAAAAGTGTACTTAATGACACAATTAAGACTAGGTAATTCACAAAAAAAATTTATGTGTGAATGTAATTAGTATAATTCTTAAAGTCAAGAAAGTAATAGGCAAATTTTATACATCAATAATTTATAATTTTGAGTCAGTGTTTCGAGGGTGTTTGCATGATATGTTTTAATAGATTTCTCTTTGATGTTATTAAAAAAAATAATTGCATGTATATCTTTTAAAGGATATTTCAGTTCCTTTTAAGTTCAATGTAAAATTATACACTTATACCAGAAAANATTGCATGTATATCTTTTAAAGGATATTTCAGTTCCTTTTAAGTTCAATGTAAAATTATACACTTATACCAGAAAAAAATATTTGAGTTGATTTGAGAGATTCTGGCAGTTCTTAACAAGGTCTTGGGAGCCAATGATGGTGAAATGAGGTTTGAATGGAGCAGCACCAGAATGCAAGGTTGGGGGAAACGGGGATCCCCGAGAAAACCCACTGACCAGTGGCATCATCCGGCAAGATTCCCGGCCGGGAATTCAACCCGGTTTGCCTTGATGGGTGGCGAGCAGCATACTTGNAGTGGCATCATCCGGCAAGATTCCCGGCCGGGAATTCAACCCGGTTTGCCTTGATGGGTGGCGAGCAGCATACTTAGGAAAGTTAACAAAATAATCTAACTGATTAAAGTTGAATTTAGAGTCAGGAAAAGTTAACTGATTAAAGTTAGAAGTTAAAATCCATGCAAATTAAATTGTTATAGTTAAAATAAAGTCTCAAAGAAGTTTTTTATGAATGTTTATTCAAAACATAAAAAAAATCACAATATACATTTCCAGAAAAAAATTACCACAATTAGTTGCTGGATACCGAATCAGATAGGCCTACTTATCAAAATGATGAATTAACATTCTTCTATAAAACCATTTGAAATAAAACTTCTAAAATAAACTTTTATAGCACAACTTAGCAGGATACCAGACCAGTGCAATTACTACAAAAACAATCTAAATGTCCATGCCGCATGGTGGCCATCAACTGTGCAACTGTGATTTTTGCTTAGCGAGAGATTATATTGATAGATCGCAACTACTGCATCTCGCCTACCTCACAATTGCGTTGCGTGTGACTAACAATCTTAGATTCAGTACATAACGACAGTGTATTGATCTGTATATCATGATGTGCAACTCGTCGGCCATCAAATACATTGCATATTTTTAAGAAGTTTGTTAAGATATAAATGGCATTTGCATATATTTTGTTGTCATATTTGGCCTCCAGGCGTTTGCAATGTTAACTAACATTAGTTTTAATCGTTAACCAGATATTTTAATGTTTAAAAGTTAATTGGACTTAAAATTAACTAATAAATTTAAAACTACACAATTTTAATCATTAATTTTTTTTATCTTTAATCCTAAGTATGGCGAGCAGTCTAACCGCTCAGCCAGCGCAGCCCCAGTAGTAAAAAATATTAATTTTAGCTTAAATGAGCACCACTTTGTGGCATGAATTTAAACCATAAATACTGGCCCCTAGAAATTATGAAAGATAAACAGCAAAAAATGTTAAATGTAGGTAATACCCAGAATTGGAACAGATAACTTTGTAACTAATTGGCAGAGAATAGTGCTGAGGAAAAGAAAAAATTTATAACAACTGCACCATAATTTTTAAGTTTTAGAAAGAGCAAAAGAGTTTTCATCACCTAAAAAGTACTGTACTTGTTTTGATGCTAGAACCATGGAAAATATATGATGACCCAGACCTTCCATCACAAATAAATTTTTGAGCAGGTAAGCTCAGTCAGCCTTCCCTTCCACTATATGGGGATAGGGTGCATGATGAGTTGTAGCTGAAGGTAGCCAAAAACAACCAATGAGTCCTCCTCCACCACTTTAGTTATAAAGTTGTGAGCCAGTTAGGTGTAAATGGGATCCTACATGAATGCTGTCTGCATCCTACCAGCCAGCCGAGTGTGTGATGATGTGAGGATGCCAAGCTAGTTGTGAGGAAACTATTTCCGTCTTGCCAGGCATGTAATATAAGGATGTGAAGCAATTTTTTACCTGACTGTAACAAGCTACGGCCAAGCATGCCCAAATATAGTGTGTCCGTAAATTCATGGTGGGGTTTCTGATGCCTATAGTGCCCATATTAAACAACATAAAGCCACGACACATACACAGCATTGAGGAGCATTGCAAAGTGTGTCTGGAGTGTGGATTATACTCGTGATGTGTGTGCACGTAGTCATGTGATGGTGATGCCACACTATGCATCACCATGCCATTCAAGCAGGCAAGATGTGGATGGTGCAGAGGAAGGTTCAATGTGTCCTTTGCCATGCGAAATTTGAATCTGTGGCTGGTTTTTGTTGTGAATACTATCATGTTTTCAATGAAGAGCTGCCACATGAAAGCAACATTCACTAGTGAGATTGCCAACTTTAGGAAACTGGAAACAAGATGGTGCTCCTCCCCACTAACAGTAATATTGTTTGCGAGTTTCTGGATTTAACATTTCCAAAGCGGTGAATGGGTAGGGCTCCAAAATCACTGGACTTCATGCCACTAGACATTTTATTTTGGGGCTACATCATGCAATGTGTGTACAGTGTTCGAGTCAACGACATTGGGCACTTGAAAGAAATAATCAGAGAAGTTGTTCTGTCTGTTACACCAGTATAATGATAATGGCGAGTTCGGGACAAGGGAGCTAGGTGCCAGAGCTCGAAGCAGTTCATACTCTATGATTCTGGTTGGCCACTGGCCATTTTGTCCGCCATTTTATCGACAAAATCACTTGTTTCATCCCAAAAATCACTTTTTTTGCCAAAAATTTTTTAAAAAATGGAAAAATCCTGATTGAGTCGTCAAATAAACAAAGCGGATTCGAGGCTCTTAGCGGAATGAGTCACTTAATC
>NQII01000603.1:721707-759268 GCA_002778355.1 Clitarchus hookeri
TTACAACCCCAACACTCAACCAAACAAAAATCGAGAAAATGAAAAAAAAATTTATCAAGGAAAAACCATCATTAATTACTCCAACCATCCTGTTGGCTGGTAATGACTTTGTCAAAAAAATTTTTTTAAAATTGAATAAATTCACAAAAATCGACAAGCATTTTATGGTACTGATTATGACCCCCATGTTGAATGTTGGCGCCCTTGACCTTGTGCCCTTGACCCAAAAAAATGCAAAATTCTCAAAAAATTAAAAAAAAAACAGAATCTTCCAAAAAAATTAAAATGTCAAAAAAAGTTTATAGTAACATTTAAAGAATTACATACAAGAAGTTCAGATGTTAATTACATGTGGAGTGATCAGCAATGAAGCACCCGACATGAAGACCAGCTTACGACTGACACCCCACCACCAAGCCCTGCAATTTTTATTTTCTGATTACTTGTGTTCACNTTTTTCTCCTTATATTCTCTAACTTGCCAAGGCAACTCGCCTCCACACTCTCCAATAAATTTGTCTTGACCTTCATTGGGTATTTTTTCTGTTTCCCTCACCCCACCCCTATATTCATTTCACTATCTAGTTGACCACTCCATCCACCCAACTACCCCCTACAGTGAATCATGGGCTTATATAACTCCTTATTGCTCACATTCGCATGTCCTCCCACCCCCCTCATTTCCTTCCCACCATTTACACACTACAGTACAACCACCGATACTACTAGGCTGTGCTGGCAATTTCATGATACATTGCTTGTTGGTTATTGGTTGTTGGTCGCATGATATCTCAACCTTTGCAGATTAGTAATGTAGCTAAAGGTGCACCACATTACAGTTCGTTTGATGCGAGAGGTGACAGATCACATTCTCTTCCTTGGTGTTTTCAGAATTCAGTCTGGTAAGTTATTTTTTTAATGTTAAACTCTTCCATCAAATTCTGCAGGGTATTATCAAGCATACTCATAATTTAACTACACATGCACTTCCCTACCAAAGTAAAAACTCCTAAAATTTTGAATACCAGTTCGGACCAGCGAGCTGTTGGAGTGTAGATATAAAGATGAAGTGTTCGTTTAATAGCATGCTTATGATCAACATCCTTATTTCATCATTGGTGTTACCATATTTGACTCCAGCAACACTAACTATTCGCAAACCGTTTGGGTAAAACCCTTGAAACTTTGAATGTACAAGGGCAGTTGGGGTGATACTGAAGAGAACAGTCGTATCTTTCGTGCTCTTCTCAGGCGTCAACACTTCGATCATTCCCAATCCTCCTCACCAATCCTCAGCAATTCTTGCCAATTCTCACCAATCCTCCTCACCAACCCTAAATCCTCCTCTGCAATTTTCTGCAATCCTCCGCAATTCTCCTCCACAATCCTCACCAATCCTCCTCATAAATCCTCTCCCGCAATCTTCACCAATCCTCTTCTGCTATCCTCTCTGCAATGCTCACCAATCCTTCAATCAATCCCAATCCCTCAATCGATCTTTCAATCAATCCTTCAGCTTGTCATGTCGTCTATCCCCAACATAAGTATATAAAATTCATTTGCCAACTGTCCCCAACTTTGTACATGTTGACTGAATTAACGTTTTTTATGCAGTCCACCATCCATGTATAAAGTCTTCATAAATATTCTGTATGTAGATTTTTACTTTAATAGTAGAGTGCTCATAGCACCACTTTAAAGTTATGAGGGAAAAGGATACAACACAAAAAAATTCAAACACAATTATTTTATTTTTAAAATGTTATGCTTATTTTTACACATTACAATATCAGAATAAAGCAGTTCATCACATCATGTTATATAACCTCTGACCTTCAGTTTACTAATGATTGAAGATATCTCGTTAATGTGTGAGAAATCTCCACCTCTTTGTTAATCAATCAAATGTCTGAGTCTATCAAAAAGTTCATTAGGTTCTTCGGGAAATGTGTAGCGAGTGTTCTCAGCGTCTTCTGCCTTTTTAATTTAGGTTGTTGCAGCAAATGTGGTAGAGGGTTATGTCAAAGCATCGAGAAAATCACCATCGTCTTCAGCACCATCACTGACTTTTGTTCATGTTCCTTAATGTCATCTTTATGGTCATCTTCACCTTTTGTTTTGTTTTCTATATTAAATTTACTCTTCTTTGTAGCAGGAGTTATATGGTCCTCAGTATAGAGAGCTAATGAGCATTTATTTTGGAGTTCATCGGTTTCACGAGAAAGTCTCGCAAGTGTATATTTTTCATGATGCAGGTCAGTCATTCCGTCTTTAGCGTTAACTATCTCATCATAATCACCTGTGGAATCAATACCCACAGCAAGAGGTATTGGTAGCAACACTTGTTGGCTCTCAAAAGACGAGTCCTTGCAGTTCTTGATGTGGTTCTTCAATGTATCACGTTGCATAAGCTGCATGTGGCCATTATCGTAATGTTTTTGTCATGATAAAAGGACTCTTCGTATGGGTGGTTCTCTCATGTCGCCAATCATTTTAACTGAAGTTGAAAACTCAATCACAGAATCAGCACTAACAACAAACAGNGTGGTTCTCTCATGTCGCCAATCATTTTAACTGAAGTTGAAAACTCAATCACAGAATCAGCACTAACAACAAACAGGCAGCTATGATGCAGGTCATGGATCCATGTTCATTGAGGTCAAACGCAGGCCTTCTTATTCACAATTCATCTTCGTGTTATGACGAGACAGAGAGTGCATCCAAATCAATGTGTTTATTTCATGGTGTCAGAACAACTGCCATTTTCTATATAAAGCAATTATTTTTACAGTATATATATATATATATGCATACAAGCATATTAAAATAATATATTGTTGTGTAAGTATCTGTATTTATTGCTGAAGAGCCTGGTGCAAGAATCAGACAGCTCCACTTTTCGGTCAAATTAACTTCTTTACTGTAAGGTATCGTAAAACAAATGCTCTATTTGTTGGTGCAAGTACCAGACTGCTTCTCCCATTTAGTGCATAGTAGCAATGGAAAAGGAGCTTGTGGATGTACTACAGGGCCTGACTGTAAATGCAAAGCAAAATGTTTTTACAAAGTGCCGGATTTTAGTAAAACAAAGATAATTTAGCACGTCAATGCAGTGGTGGACAAAAAGAAACTATATATATATATATATATATATATATTTAACTGATCTCAGAAGTATTGCCACTACACAAAGACGTAGACCGAAAACCGGCAATGGACAAAATTCAGCTTACGCATGCAAATATAGACCGAATCTAGGTAACTTTGAGGAAACTGTCTGTTAAAAGGCATTCTGCTGATTGCATGATGTGGGGAAAGCGAGGATTGAATGGTTAATTAGAAACCTATGAGAAACAAACCAGTTTCCTGTAGACAACTGTGGGAAGCACAACAATAGGCCGAATAAAATACCAGACTATGTTCTACAAATTATTAATGACCATATAAATAGCTTTCCCAAAACCAAGCTCTCATTACAGTCGCAAAAGAAATGAAAAGAAACTGTACCTCCCATCAGAATTAAATCTGTCGAAAATTCATATGTTATACTTGGAAAAGTATGAACCCTCTGTCTATGCAAAAATGTAGATCAAAGAACAATGTGGTCCATTAATGTTGTATGACTTTTATTGCCATCCTTTGGGGTACGAAGAACTGACACATGCCAGACATGTGACCGTTTGGACTATCAGGTGAAAGGGGAACAAATACCTACTACTGTGCAGAATCTCAAGATTGAACTAGAGCTGAATAATTGGAAAAGGAAGCATTTTATAAAGATCTTCAAGAAAAAGTAAAGGAGGCTGAGGAAAATGAAAACATTGAAGTGCTGTCTTTTGATTTTGAGCAAAATCTGCCCCTAACAATAGTACCGAGTGGGGACATATTTTATAAAAGATTGTTGTGGTTATACAACTTTTCTGTACACTCAGGAAAGACAGGCAAATCATTCTGTTATATGTATGATGAAACTATTGGTAGTAAGGGTCAGCATGAGGTGATTAGTCTCCTCAATCATTTCATACAAAGTGAGTTAAAGGATGTCAAAATCCTGTATTTGATTTCGGACAACTGTTCAGCACAGAATAAAAATATGGGTCTTGTTCAGTTTCAGTATACACTTGTCAAAGGACTTGGAGATTTGAGAAAATAATTCATTGGTATCTAGAGCCAGGACATAGTTTCCTTCCCTGCGACCGTATGTTTAGTGTGATCCAGAAGGAGAAACAAAAGCGAGAAAGAATATATTTGCCCAACAAGTATCGTGTGCTGGTCCAGAAGGCAAGTTGTAAGTTCATTGTTCGTGATGTGAAACAAACTATGTTCTTGGACTACACAACTCACTTCTAAACCTCAATCAAAACAAAGGCCAGTGCTCATTAAGGTGCAATGTGTACAATATCAAAATATTGATAAGTTGAATACAACAGGAATAGCATGTCGTGCAGTGTTAATGCTAGTACCATAGTTAGAAATCCCTTTGTTTTGGAAAACGCTGGAGCTATTCTTTCCTTACCAGACACATCCAGTTGTTTGCATCACAGTGCCTTACAACTCAATCTAAAAAGGGTTAAAGATGTTAAGGATATAGATTCAAAGTACGTTCCCCCAACTGTTTGTGGTTCTACAACCAGCTGGTGTCAACTGCGAGTGATAACGCAACCGGTACTGATGTTAAAGCTGAATAATGATGGTTGATGTACTTCCTGTGCACCTTGTTTACTTTGCAGATGGAAATCTTATTGCATTTTAACACTATTTAGTAGGACAACATGTCTGCTATACAGTGAAGTATGTTGCATAGATATCAAAGATAAATAGGTCTAGTTAACACGTTTCCCGTAATGCACACTGTTTGCTGGGGCAAGAAACAATACAACTCCAGCTGGTATATCCATATGCTGAGAGGTATCCACTAATACAGATGATGTCATTGTCACTTTACTATGTATGTTATGATTGCTTCTAGCGATTATTGCACATGAGTGAACCTTATTTTTTCTAACTGTATGTATGTTAATCAGGTTTTGTGTCTCCTTGATAGTTGTATATTTTGGAGCTGTTTGATTCTTGCACCGGGCTCTTCAATTACCTTTATTTCTGTTGTGAACGCATATATGGTTTTTCTCAGAGTGCTCCCCTATTTTTTACTTTTAAAAACATTTTTATTGCAGAATGCCTTCTGTGGTCACGAGTTAGGCTCTTTACTGTAAAAAGAATCACTTTTCTATAGAAAAATGGCAGTTGTCACTCAGACATTGTGAGTTGAACATCGATTTGGAAGCGTTTTCTGTCTCTTCATACCATGAAGATGAATTGTGAATACGAAGGCCTGAATTTGACCTCAACAAACGTGGAGCCACGACCGGCATCATAGCTGCCTGTTTGTGGTCAGTGTCAATTGTGTGATTGAGTTTTCAACTTCAGTCAAAATGCTTGGCGACATGAGAGAACCACCCATACGAAGAGTCCTTTTCTCATGAGGAAACATTACGACAATGGCCACATGCAGTTTATGCAAAGGGAGACATTAAAGAACCACATCAAGAACTACAAGGATTTGTCTTTTGAAAGCCAGCAAGTGTTGCTACCAATATCTCTTGCTGCATCCATGGGTACTGATTCCACAGGTGATAATGATGAGACAGTTAATGCTAAAGACAGAATGAGTGACCTGCATCGTGCAGTGGAGTCAGTTCGTGCAAAATATACAGTTGCAAGGTTTTCACATGAAATCTATGAACTTCAAAATAAACGGCCATCAGCTCTAAATACTGATGACCATATAACTCCTGCTACAAAGAAGAGTAAATTTAATATAGAAAACAAAACAAAAGGTGAAGATGACCATGACAGCGTTGATGAAAATTAACATAAAGGCCGTGAAGACGACAGTGATTTTCTTGATGCTTTGACGCACCCCTCTACCACATTTCCTGCAACGAGCGACATGAGGAAGGCAGAATATGCTGAGAACACTCGCTACATATTTCCCGAAGAACCTAATGAACTTTTTGATAGACTCAGACATTTGATTGCTTTACAAAAAGGTGGAGATTTCTCACACATTAACGAGATATCTTCAATCATTAGTAAACTGAAGGTCAGAGGTTATATCATATGATGTGATGAACTACTTTATTCTAATATTGCAATGTGTAAAAATAAGCATAACATTTTTAAAATAAAATAATTGTGTTTGAATTTTTTTGTGCTGTATCCTNTATGATGTGATGAACTACTTTATTCTGATATTGCAATGTGTAAAAATAAGCATAACATTTTTAAAATAAAATAATTGTGTTTGAATTTTTTTGTGCTGTATCCNATATTGCAATGTGTAAAAATAAGCATAACATTTTTAAAATAAAATAATTGTGTTTGAATTTTTTTGTGCTGTATCCTTTCATCGCTCATAACTTTAAAAGTGGTGCGATGAGCACTCTACTATTAAAGTAAAGATCCACATCCAGAAAATTTATGTATACTCTATACATGGATAGTGGAAAGCATAAAAAACATAAATTCAGTCAACGTGTACAAATTTGGAGACAGTTAGCGAATGAATGTAATTTCTATACGTTTGTTGGGGACAGACAACATGACAAGCTGAAGGATTGATTGAAGGAGTCCATCAAGGGATTGGGATTGATTGAAGGATTGCAGAGGAGGATTGGCATTGATGGAAGTATTGATGCCTGTGAAGAGCATGAAAGATAAGACTGTTGGTCACTCCAGCTGCCCTTGTTCATTCCAAGTCTCAAGGGTTTTACCAAAATGGTTTGGGAATAACATCAACAACAACATAGGCAGTCCAGCTGGATTAAACTATGGTACCACCAAAGATGAAATAGGGATCTTGGTCGTAAGCATGCTACTAAACGAACGCTTCATCTTTATATCTACACTGAAATAGCTCGCTGATTCGAACTGGTATTCAAGATTTTAGGCAGAGTTTTTACTTTGGTGGGGAAGTGCATGTGTAATTAAATTACGAGTATTCTTGATAATACCCTGCAGAAATTGATGGAAGGGGTGAACATAAAAAAAATTACGTACTAGACTGAATTCTGAAAATTCCAAGTAAGAGAGTGTGATCTGTCACCTCTCGCATCAGACAAAGAACTGTGATGTGGCGCACCTTTGGNTGAAAATTCCAAGTAAGAGAGTGTGATCTGTCACCTCTCGCATCAGACAAAGAACTGTGATGTGGCGCACCTTTGACTACATTAATTATCTGCAGAGAATGAGATATCATGTGACCAATAATCAATCACAAGCGAGCAATGCATCTTGAAATTGCCAGCACAGCCTAGTAATAATAGTGTCGATTGTTAAGCTGTAGTGTGTAAATGGGGGATGATGTGGGGCGGTGAGTCGAGCGNCAGCCTAGTAATAATAGTGTCGATTGTTAAGCTGTAGTGTGTAAATGGGGGATGATGTGGGGCGGTGAGTCGAGCGAATGTGTGTAATAAGGAGGTGTGATGTAAGCCCATGATTCACTGTAGGGGGTAATTTGGTGGATGGGGGGTCGACTAGATATTCAGTTTAATATAGAGGTGTGGTGAGGGGTAACAGAAAATATACTCAATGAACGACAGATAATTCATTGGTGAGAGGGAAGGGGGGTTACTTTTTTGGTAGTGAGGGTGGAGGGGGTCAAGCGAACACAAGTAATCAGCAAATAAATTTGGAGGGGTTGGTGGTGTGGAGTCAGTCATGCTGGGAGCTTCATTTTTGATCGCTCCACCTGCCTTCGAAACCCCAGACATCTTGCATGTAAGTCCTTAAATATTATTTTCAAAATTTTTCAACATTTAAAAGTTTTANCCTTCGAAACCCCAGACATCTTGCATGTAAGTCCTTAAATATTATTTTCAAAATTTTTCAACATTTAAAAGTTTTAATTTTTTGGATGTAGATTAAACATTTTTTTTTAATTATTAATTTTGTGGGTTTTTTTGGTTTTAAAGTCATGGGCACGGATGGTTTTTGTGGGGAGGTGGGCCATGTCCGCTGATTCACTGGACCTGGCTTGGAGCCTCGAATCCAATTTTATTGCTCTTAGGATTTAGTGGCTCATTTAAGAGCCTCGAATCCGCTTTGCTGATTTGAGGACTTGATCAATACATTTTTCCATTTTTGGAAATTTTTTAACAAAAAAAGTGATTTTTGGGTTAAATAATTAATTTTGGAAGTAATTTTTGGGGTGAAACAAGTGATTTTGTTGGTAAAATTGTGGACAATATGGTTGCTGGCCAACCAGAATGATAGAGCATGAACTGCTCCAAACTCCACCGCCCTACATCCTTGTCCCAAACCCACCATTATCATTCTAATTACACATTGTGTATGGCAAGAACTGGAGTATCAGTCAGAAGTATGTAAGGCAACAAATGGAATAAAACATTGAACTGGCCTATGCACATAGGAAACTTGATAGAATGGTCTCTTTTCTGGTTTTTACGGTTAATTTAATGCAGACTTTTGAATCCCTACCATGACTTTATGGGCATATTGTATAGCTTAACAAAGTATAGAACCAAGCTCTTCCTCCCTAAACGCTAGGCATGTAAGGGGAAGAAACCTGCTTGCGCCTGACACTGCTGAGCAACAGATAAATAGAAGAGAGTATAATGGGTGCTACGCTTGTTGCCAAGTAGTACACTTCCCATAAATGAACATTTGCATAAACTAACAATTGAAGAGCGGTCTGAGCCGTTTTCAAGGAATGTATGTTAAGTCCTAACCGGGAACATAATTAACATTACTTAAAAAATATGTGCAATTAATGTTTTGTTGTCGAGCATATAACCACTTATTCGCATAATTGTTGCAGCTCTAATTTCCACACAAAATTTTAGCATGATATGTCCAACTGTTATGCGAGGAAATACATTATTAACTACCAAAATTTTTAGAAAGACAAAGTTTGCGTTGTTCAAGACTATAATTAACAGCTAGGAATTTTTTTGCTAGTTCTTCTGCAAATATCATATACTATCTGTTATAAACGATATTGTGTAATTGATTTTATACTAATTTTTATTTTATTACTTAATGGTATTATTGCATATTAATCATATAATAATTTTAAAATGCTAAGAAGAAAGTAAACACATTATTACATTTCGTTGTCATTGTTTTGAACAGCATAGTATCTTTTGTCTAAAATGCTGCTTATGCTACCTGGGATAGTATGCATGACCTTGGCAGTCTGTCAAATAGCTATGGCTTCATGCAGCAACCTTACAAGCAAGCAATGTGGTGCCAACACATAGCATGTGTAAGTAAGAAGTCTAAGACATCAGTGTGGTTTAAAGATGTCCATGGGGTCAGGCCAGCAAACACATGTAGGCATGTGCCCCATGCCATGCAATTCTCAGACATTTCTCTTCACATTCCCAGAGGTAGAGATGGTGATATGCTTCAGCACCTCTTCTAGAAAGTGAGGATGTGGTGAGTGGAAGCAGTGTAGGTAGTAATAAGCTGCAGCCAGTTATGCAAGGATGTCCAAAGTAAACATTGTTCCATAGGTGTGAAGAAAGTTGTGCACTGGTCAAGTGGAGTTGGAATCCAGCATAGAGGCTGTTGGTCTTCCCCCCAGCTGGCCAAGAAGATAGCATGAGGACATTGTGCTGTTGCTAAGCAGATAACCATTTCTCCACTCGCCAAATGTGTAAGGGGAGGAAGTGAGGTTGTGCCTGGCTGTGCAAAACTACAGCTAAATGTGTGTGAAGACAGCTGGAGCTGTTGCCCATCTGAGCCAAAAAGAGAACAGCACAATTGATCCTGTACTGGTTACTGGGCAATGCATTCCTTATCATTGCACATTTGCATAAACAAATTGTTTAAGGTGAATTTTTAAACAAGTAATTTTACAGTCCATGATCTTAATTACAGTTTGGTTGAAATTGGAAACTTTATTGTTTTTTTTTTTTAAATTAAATGCCTATCAATTACCTTTTTATATTAATTACACTTACTTTATTTTAAAAAAATTGGTATAGAATGTTTGATTTAGATTTTATTTATTGATTTATTGTGCAAGACAACAGCATGGTCCTAAATCGGCATACACAGGAAAAATAGTTACTTTCAAACTCACAATAATTCTAAATAACATAACTGTGACCACTACCTAAGAGAATGCTGGTGTGGTTGTTCCTACATTCTAGCAATCTGTTAGGGAGGAAGATTAATGTAAATTTAACCTTTAAATATACAGTATATGGTAAATAAAAAGGTCGTCATAATGGATATAATTAATGTTTCCGTTAAAGTTTTTAGTATTAAATTCAAATAGTTCAAAAAATTGAAGTTCTTAAAACATCTATGTAGTAAATTGTTACAGTTTTCCAAAGTCTTTTGGCTTAGCTGAGATATTTAAGGATGGAATTCTTAATTAAATGAAAATGTTAATAATTTCCTAATTTTATTTATAAACAATACAAAAATAATACTCCAAACTTCCTCTCTTGACAACAATGGCTTACACTTGCTATTTACAGCTAATATTTACATAATTGTCCCTCACCTCAGAGAAATTAACACAATCAAACACTTAAAACCAGTCTTTATAACCACGTTATTAACATTTACTGAATTACTATAAAAATTATATATTTGTTATCTGACAGTTCCAGTACTTACATTCAAGTCTGAGTCACTTGTCCACTTTAGTTCTGCCTTATTTCAATCTAGATATCACCAGTCTTTACTGTCCAAACTTTTTTAGATGGCCCCGAGTGCTCCCATACACATGCTCACACTACTCATATGGTAACTTGCTCTCTGCAGCTCTCACATGCTTCACTCATCACTGCCAAACAAACATTCAACCACTGCAGTCTTAGTTGTCCCATCGCACTCTTTGCTGCACTTTACCTCTGATGATCACAGACTGCCTGATCCCCCAGGCGTGAAGATATTTATAGGGGGGCAGCGCTCAATTGAGATCAATCTTCACATATTGACCCGCACTGAGGGGAGAGATGTCCAGAAAGCTCATGCAACAGATCACAGCTGTCAGTCGCTTCAGCATGGGGAGGAGTGGGTGGTACCAGCTCACGTCAGCGTCAATTCCCTCCCCCNGCTGCAGTCTTAGTTGGCCCATCGCACTCTTTGCTGCACTTTACCTCTGATGATCACAGACTGCCTGATCCCCCAGGCGTGAAGATATTTATAGGGGGGCAGCGCTCAATTGAGAGCAATCTTCACATATTGACCCACACTGAGGGGAGAGATGTCCAGAAAGCTCATGCAACAGATCACAGCTGTCAGTCGCTCCAGCATGGGGAGGAGTGGGTGGTACCAGCTCACGTCAGCGTCAATTCCCTCCCCCCTTCCGTCTGCACCACCCAGTGATGATGTGGGTATGCCCAGGGCAAGAGCCATGGAGGGTGGGTCAAGCATGCTGATCCACCCCCATGTCATGCTGAGAAGGGACTCTCTACCGGCGCAGGAAAGAGGGAAGGGTCCACAGACAACACTGTCTCTTCCTCAAGTCTGTTCTTCCGAAACAGACTCCAACTTGTGGATCTTTGTAGAGCGCCAGTCAGTCGATATGGACAAACTTTAAGGGTTTTTTTCTCTCCAGTGAGTCCCAATGACACATCTGGAAGGACTTGTCACTTACTCCATTCAAAACTTGGAAAGGGCGTTCCCATCATCCTTGGCACTGAGATGTGTAGCCCCCAAGGTTGTTTCTTATTATACAGCACACTAACTGTCCATCAATCAATGCCTCGCCTACAACTCTTGGGTTTTCCTGAAGATGTTTGTGTTCGACTGTCTCTCTTATTGGACTTCCCTTGTTGTCTTGTCTATGTTAACTGCGAGGCAACTTCTTTGGTGTTCCAGTTCCAGTACCCTCATTCTTCTTACTACTGTGTAACAATCTTTTTTTTCNCTGCGAGGCAACTTCTTTGGTGTTCCAGTTCCAGTACCCTCATTCTTCTTACTACTGTGTAACAATCTTTTTTTTTCCTTGAGGTATGATTTCTCGAGTAGTTTCGACAGAACTGTGCATCAAATTATCATTGCCGTTGCTGCTAGATCTAATTATTGGTGAAGTTGTAATTTGGCCCATTCCTCAATGATTTGTACTGCGTCTACGTATCTCAAAAGTTCCCCTACCACCAACTCTAGCTTCCTCAGCAAGATCTCAGTTGTATTCACTTCCAACTGTTGAGTCCTGCAGTTCCTTTGGGGGCACTGGGCTCTAAAATTTCCTGTTCAGCCACACTCCCAACATTCCTGATACTTTACTGGACAAAGCAGAGCTCTTTACCATAGATTTGGGCAGCAATGTCTGTCATTATGACCTCCAACCTCTTCANTTCCTGTTCAGCCACACTCCCAACATTCCTGATACTTTACTGGACAAAGCAGAGCTCTTTACCATAGATTTGGGCAGCAATGTCTGTCATTATGACCTCCAACCTCTTCAAGATGGCCAAATGCCATTTCCATGATCTAGATGACACAGTGAAGTTGCCTACACTGCATACCGTGGCATCTGTTCCTTCTTCGCCGATTTAACATCCAATGCTTGGGCCAGGGCATCCTGCATGTTGNCACTGCATACCGTGGCATCTGTTCCTTCTTCGCCGATTTAACATCCAATGCTTGGGCCAGGGCATCCTGCATGTTGTGTGGTAATGCCAGGCATACTGCTTGGCGCACATCCACATCTACAATAGCATCCATGTAGAAGTTGACTGCGATGATGTCGCATGCCCCTAAGGGGCACCACTCCAGAGACAGGTGGGACAGCTGCCTGATGTCCTGTCAAAGCTCCTGCAGTGGTTCCCCTGGTTGTTGAGTGTTGCTTTGAAGTTGGATATGATGAGCATGTCTCAGGTATCGGTCACCAAAACGCAACCCCAAGGCAGACACCAATATGCAGTACTCTTGTCGATATCTTTGTGACAGGGACTGCAGTATGCTTAGTACAGGTCCCGTCAGTACAGCCACAAGGTAGTACACCCATTGCTCATCAGTCTAATGGTCCAATGTGGTGACAATCTCAAACTGGTGCTGTTATTTGTACCAAAGTGTCTGTCCATCGTAGGGGGTGGGTTTAGTTATGACGACTTTATCCACCCTTTGCTGAGGCACACTCACACTGCAAAACTGCTGCAGCTTTTCTGTGACTGCTGTATTCGCAGTGACTTCTATATTTCCTCATTGCCCACATTCGTCGGCTTGGTGAAAGTCAAATCTCAGGTCTTCCTTAACCACTGGTCTAGAGTATCTTTTTCCCTGCTGCTGTTGGAATTCCTGCCATTTTTTCTTGAGGGTTCTTACTTCCTGCTTTTATTCCTGCTCAACACTGTTCACTTACTCACAATTTCTGTCAATCTTCCAGTCTAAATGATTTATTTTACTATCTGCATTTTCGTTCACACTTTCCATTTTCACGTCTACTACTTTGCTAACACTGTTTATTTTATTGTCTAACAGTTCACTAACATTATTAGACTATTTACAGATTCACTTAAAATCTCAATTTTGCGATTTCCTTTTCATTAACACTAATTATTTGGGTATTTGCATTGATATTTACACTATATACAGATTCTCTAGCACTGCTTATATCTACTTTAAAACTTGCACTAAAATTCATTATTTAGCCACTCAGCCCTTCAATCAAAGCGCTTCATTATCTTCCACCATTTTTATAGTTATTACTCAGTGCAAATTTCTACTAATTTTGTGGCCTACTACTCATATATATAGATATATTTTTTTTTTTTTTTTTTTACTAAATTTATTTTACTAGTTAATGGTCTACTGTACAATCTTGGCTGTATCGGAATTCACTGCATTGCACCCATATCCACTTCCCCTTTTGCCCTTCGCGAGATATAAGCCCTTGTCCCCTTAGTGAAGAAGTGTGCATCTCCAAATTCGGACACCCTTGTTCGTTTGTATCTCGATTATTGACCAATCGATTTGCTAGTTTCTGTTGTTTACACCTGAAGCCAAGATGGGAATTCCGCATGTTTGTTTACGTTTTCAAGCAGCCAGTTTCATCCACCGGCCCTTCCACAAATAAAAATATGCGATTCAACGGGTTAAACGGCCAGAAAACATCAAACCATTATAATATACATAGAGTTACTAGCTTTCAGTTTTTTTTAAGAACGTACGTCACCCAAAGATAAACAGTGAACAAACAGCAATGAACAGTACAGTATCAAAAAATTATCTAGGGCATGAGACACGTGCCCTTGACTGAAGGGGGTATTCTAGGGTGCATTCGTGCCCTAGCAGTGAATTCAGACAGCAACTATTTGATGTTGCGCCCTAGATGCACTTTTCTGACACGAAGGCTAAGGGCCCTTGGCACGTGAATTCAGACACAGCCCTTATTTACAAAATATTAGTTCAATAAAAAAATGCCTTCGTCCTATTTCTGACACCAGTGTTACAATTTTCTAGTGTGTGTTGGCATACCTAGATTCTTTAAGGGGTGGAGGTCTTAATTAAATAAAATGGTTAGTAATATTTTCCTAATTTTATTTATAAACGAGCCAAAGAAATACTTGAATCCTCCTACAGTAGTGTCTCACTAATCTAAAAATCTGGTTAATCCGAAACCAAAAATCTAGGTGTATTTTTAAATTTTTAAATTTCATTTTCATTTATTTTCCATTAAAGAGTCTACCAACAGTAAAAACCTTTAATAAGAGGCACTGAAAAATACATCAATTAAACAATAAATAAGACATTATAAAACAGAAACAAATCGTTAGAAACAAGAAAATAAACAAATATACAAAAAAGCTAATAATTATACCAGAAAGCTAATAATTATAAAAACAAAAACTACATAAATATAAAAAACATATATACAGTTATAACCATAATTATATTGATTGGAAATAAATAATGATTGTTAAAACTGACATAAGTTCAATTAATTGAGCAAAATTATGATTACATGTAACTAATTAATGCGATTTTATAGATAAAATCCTTGTTGCTTATACAGATATGTTTCATTGAGATTTTTCTGTGAATAAAGGGATTAGATCCGCTATACTCAACCTGCGGCCCGCCAAGCTTTTGTGATTGGCCCACCTGGAGTTATCAAATTGCCAAGCATTTTTAATTGCGCGCTCATCAGAGAAACTATGGGCACTATAAGTACATAAATCCCTACCGCGGTGCGCGCAGTGTTGGAATATAGCAATCTCTCTTATTATCTCGCACAACTCAGAGTTGCGGGTTGCGCGAGCGAGACAGCCAGCGGCGGGAATTCCCCTTTTGCTTTCACACTTCTGTACCTACGTCTTGCCTTATTTGTCGTCACTTGTTTTAAATTTGTTTACATGACACACACAAATTATCAAAGTTCGCCTGGTAATTGCAGTTAATTGGTTTTGTTAAGTGTAAAATAGTTATTTTTCTATCAAAATAATGTCAGGAGTGTCTTCTAAGTATAAAAGAAAAATATGTGATGAAAACAGATTGTTTCAAGACGAGTGGGAAACGGAATATTTTGTTGTTCCTAACAAAAACAATGCAGCTACTTGTTTGATATGCCGAGAAAGTGTTATGTTAAAGAAATACAATATTTCTCGTCATTTTAACACAAAACACAAATCGTTCAACGAAACGTTTCCTTCTGGATCGTCTTTAAGAAGTGAGAAATTGAGTTTTTTTAAGAAGTCATTGCAACAACAGCAAAATGTTATGTCCGTGGCATTATCACAAGACTCCGCTGTAACCATGGCATCATATCAAATTTGTTACATTCTTGGTAAGCATATGAAACCATTCACCGATGCAGAAATTGTAAAAGAATGCTTTATTAGTGGGGCCAATGCACTTTTTGATAAATTCAGCAACAAAATACAAATATTGTCTAATATAAAAAATCTACAGCTCTCCGATTCAACCTGTATAAGGCGTATTGAAGACATTTCAAAATTCATCTACGATAACTTATTAGAAAACCTTACAAACTGCAAGTTTTTTAGCTTGGCTTTCGATTCCAGTACCGACGTTTCAGCAACATCGCGATGCTCGGTGTTTGTTAGATATTGTACAGAACATAATTTTTAGAAACTTCCAAAAAACTTTAAAGAAGGTTACTTAGGTCAAACCCGAGGCACAGATTACCTTGATACTATTTGTAATTTTTTAGAGCAGAATAAAATTGATATACAAAAAATTGTGTGTGTTTGCACTGAACCGACAGGAAGTTACTGAGGATCCGAAAATGGATTTCTTACGTTGTTTAAGAAAAAATATAATTTAAAAAATTTTATTACATTTCATTGCATTATCCAACAAGAAAACTTCGCGGCACGTGTTGTAAATCCAGAAATTGAAGCTGTGATGAAGACGGTTATCAATATTGTCAATTACATACGAGCAAGAGAATTGAACCACAGAAAATTTAGAAGTCTTCTGGAAGAACTGGGAAGCGAGTATAATGATGTCCTTTTACATACCTCAGTGCGATGGCTTAGTAGAGGAAAAGTTTTAGAAAGGTTTTTTTCTTTACGCCATGAAATAATACTGTTTTTAGAGCAAAATAATAAAGTGTACCCTGAGTTACTAAATGATGGATGGTGGTGTCTTTTAGCCTTTCTATGTGATATTACAGAAAAACTAAATAGCCTCAATCGGAGTTTACAAGGTGAAAATAACATAGTCTCACAGATGGCGAATAAAGTATTTGCTTTTGAGGAAAAGCTAAAACTTTATCATGAAGAACTACAGAAAAAATGGCTGCACAATTTTCCAACTATAATTAAGATAACAGAGGACCGTATCGACATTTTTGAGGAAAAGTGCTCTACAATTTCAAATTATATAACTGCACTATTAGATGAATTTCATAAAAGGTTTCAAGATCTAAGAAAAATTAAAAAATGTTTGATGCTTGTAGAAAATCCATGGCATTTAGAAACAACCACTATCTCAGAGCTGGCTTCAATTTTGAATTTTAATTACCCAGAGTTGTTAGGTGAATTCATCAATTTTAAAAACGACACCCACCTAGAAATTTTGTTTAAAGAAAAAAGGGAAAAAAAGGAGTATGTGGAATTTTGAAGCATTATTCCCCAAAAATATAAAAGTGTCCAAAGGAGTGCTCAAATCCTATTAACATTCTTTGGGTTGACATACATGTGTGAATCGTCTTTTTCAAAAATGAAGTACACAAAGAATGTGTACAGAAACAAACTTACAGACTCTCATCTGGATGATGTGATAAGGTTAGCAAGCAGCAACAAGCCAGATCTTGATAAAGTTTTGAAAAAGTGTTTACAGTATCAAAAATCGAATTAAAACGTTTAAATTAACTATCTTTGTTAAAGCCTAAAATATTTATGTTTATAAAATAAATACATGGTTAAATGTTAAAATTAAGTTTTTTATTTACTTACACCTAAACAATTTTTACTTGCGGCCCGCGACACTATAACTGAACGGTATTTGTGGCCCCTATAAAAAAAAAGTTGAGTGGCTAGATTAGATTCTATCAGACACTCATTACGGTTATTAGTACATTGTTTTGTTAAATCAAATGTTTTATGATTTGTTGTAATAAAACATACAGATCTATGATGATACTGAGAAACTTTAAGCCTGACTTCATGTAATATTTCCATACTATTGTAGTTACTCAAAAACAATAATAATAAAAATAATAAGAAAGAAATTAAATGTTAACCCAAGTAATAAAATAATTCAAAAAGTATCAAAAAAATTAAATCAAATTAGCGGCAGGCCTGTGTTACATACATACATTCATTTGAATTTCAGTTTAATTTATGCACTTATTTTTCCACTTCTATTTTTTTTTATGTAGTTATATTTTTTTGTCATAGTAAAGAAAACTGGCTTGTCAAAGCTTTGTTGTTTCAGTGTCTTAAAAACATTATATCTGTCGGCTTAGTGGTTGTGTGCACCTTTATGTAGTGGAGGGTCAGATTAAAGGCAGCCGCGGCCTCTGTGTTAGACACTATGGCTGCCTGGGGTTGCCGTCTGCTTCATTGTCCCTTTCTTTACGGTTACTTTCGGACTCCTGCGTCACCATCTGTACAATTTTTTCCTCTGTTAACAAATCATGGCTTTCATTTTCACCTAACACCCATTCATCAACATCATTATCATTTGCTTGCTCACATCCTGGAATACATTTTACAAGTTCAATAACAGTTTTTTTTTTCTCTTTTTTTCTTTCTTTCTTTTTTTCTTTTTTTCTGGGTGGGACTATCAATATAAGTTAGACTTGGAGAAACATTCCGCCAAGATTTCCTCAAGAGTTGTTCTTTTAAACAATCCCACAAACTCCGCTACTCTGTAAAGAACATCCTTAATTTTGTATTTCTTCAAGTTTTGAAGGAGAGATAGTGAATTATCTATGTTTTCAATTAGTGTACTTAGAAGCTTCTTTTTATAAAATATCAGGAAAGTTAATTTTAGATGTTATTAAACAGACAAAATTGACCACCTAATGTACCCCTGCTATCTTTTAGTGAACTAATTTTGTAGTTCTGATATATATTATTTGAAGATGTAAATTTTAACTTTTCTAATAGTACTCACAATTTTTCTTGTCTGTTTTCAAGTTTTGAAATATCAATTTGAGGAAGAGAATTCAAAACAGTTGAACAATATTCTAATTTGGAGCGCACTAGTGAATTATACAAAAATTGATCAGGATCTGTACCAATGGCTGAATAAGTAATGAATTTAATTAAGTTTAAACTAATTAACTTAGATATATTGGATACTAAAAAGATGACATGTGCATGAAGAAGTTATTTATTTCCTAATAAAATACCTAAATCTCAAAGTATGTATACTATAGCCAATATCTACATTTTGTAGTTTGTAATCATGATGTATGTATGATTGGTCGCTATCTAGAAAATGTAATGACCTGTGTTTTTTCAATATTTGGTTACGTAAAGTTGGTTGGCACCATTGGCATCAATGTCTTTCTGTAACGAGTGAACATGTGATAGTGAATAAACATTTTTCCTAGTAGTCAAATCATTCGCAAAGAATACGGTTGGTAAGATTTTAATTATCAATGAAATATCATTAATAAATATGATAAAACCTTCTAGTGATAAACATAGGGGGCAGAGTAGGGTGAAGATGTTTTGAATCTTAACTGAAAATTGTAATTATATAAATAATTTTCAATGAATTTTATAATAACAAGGCCAATTATTATTATAGTATTCACGTGAGTGTATGCACCATGGTGCCGAGGGTATCGTGGGGAAATCCAGTGCAATTGAATGTGATGTAGAGGAATGTAGGTGGCGCTATCACCCCTCCTACGCCTGCCATATGATGGACAATCCATGGTCATGCCAGAAGAGGCTCTGGCCATCATGCTGTATACTGTATACAGTGTCGCCGCCTCCTACCATCCAGTTNACCTCGCACCACTGACTGCCCAATAACAGTCCTCCAGGACCCACAGCATGCGCAGCCAGGCTGCAGATGACCCTTCCTCTCCCCCTCCCCCTCCTCTTTCCCAACACTACCTCAATGACTGGCACTGGGATTAGCCACTTTTACTTACCCACCAGGCGGAGGTCGCCACGTCGGAAAATGGGCAGTAGGGGGTGCCAGATCAGCTGGATCGCACTTGTACAATGATGACCAGCCACTGGTAACCTGTGATGTTGACAACGACACCCCCACTCCTGGGGCACATTTCTGGGAGCAACAGCGGCTGCCTCTGCATCTTGAGTGACGCCAATGGACAATAGAGGGCTGTGCTCATAGACACGGTTGTGCTCATAGACACGGCTGTGACCCACAACTATTTTGCTGCCTGTCTCATGCCCCTTCTCCTCCACATGCTGTCGCCAGAGCCCGGACTGCTGTGCCTTGCCACCTGGGGCATAACTACGGAAACACAAGACTGCACCACCATCACCGTCCAGGTACAGAATCTTGTCACCACCACTTCAGCTCTTGTTGTGGAAGGGTTGAAAGAGGACCTCTGATGCACTTAGACGTACTACCATCATGCAGCACAAAATTCAGACAGTAACTGATAACCGTTGTTTTTGTCCGGTCTATAACTTATGATGTACTGATGCAGCAAGCTATCTTTAATTAAGTAGAGGTGATATTGAGAGACGGGGTTATTGAGTTGAGTGAATGTACTTTTGCAATGGTGGACAAAGAAGGTGGCAATCTCAAGTTTTGTGTAAATTTTAAACCAGTGAACAGGCAGACAGTTAATGCTCTACATTCTCTGTTAAATTTCTGGTCTGGGCCAGGCCAGGCCAAGGTCTTCTCAGCTCTAGACTAGAAATCAGGGTATTGGTAGATTACAATGAGGCCAGACAACAGACCGAAAACTATATGTATCATGCAAGATGAATGGCAGTTACAATTCTGCCCCATGCCCTTCAACTTACAGGTTCCCCTCACCACCTTCCAAACCCTCATGACACGTGTGCTAGAAGGATATGCAGGGCTCTTCACAGCTGCCTACTTTGATGACGTGGTTGTTTGGTCTCAGTCCTGGGGGGATCACCTGCACCACCTCCCACTCGTCATAGACTCGAAACTCACAGCCTGGCGTGCGCCACCCGGAAATGCCACATCTGAATGATAGGGCTTCCCTTCCTTGGCCTTATTGTGAACATGGTTGGTTACTTATCAGCCCTTGAACAGCTGCATCTACTAGATGGCAAGCCCCCACCCCCAACCCATAAGCGGCATCAAAAATTTATGGGATGAAACTGTCTGTAGAATTTCAAACCCGATTTTCATACTTGCAGCTCCACTCACAGACCTGCTCTCGTCAAAGCGCAAGTATCATTGGTCTGATTTTTTACAGCAGGCTTTTGATGGCTTGAAA
The DNA here is from genome assembly GCA_002778355.1 of Clitarchus hookeri. Classification (NCBI taxonomy): domain Eukaryota; kingdom Metazoa; phylum Arthropoda; class Insecta; order Phasmatodea; family Phasmatidae; genus Clitarchus; species Clitarchus hookeri. The sequence continues at coordinate 742,570 of NQII01000603.1, forward strand.
CATAAGTTTCATGAATGTCACATGCTTGCCCGTCCCAACTACTCTTGCTAGTTCTGCATTCAAACAGACATGAACCAGGACAGACTGGACGCTGTACTCTACCAGCTGGACGACCAGAGTTAACCCAGCGAGTGTAAACTTGTCAGAGTGGAGAAAAACTATAATGTCAATGAGCATAAGTGTCTCAGAATAGTGTGGGCACTGAAATGTTACCATCATTTCCTGGATGTCTTGCATGACATATTGTCATGCAAGAAGCAAGAATAAGCATAGCACCTATGTGAAAACCCGCTTAGATAACACTAACACTAGCAACATAACCTCAATTCACTGGAGTTTTAAATCTGGGGGTTAGAATAAAATTAAGCAAATTTGTCTTTTTTAACATTAAATAGCCACTATTGGCTTACTGTTACCCTAGAGAACTTCACAACACATTGAACATAACATACATTTAGTCTTTTCTCATATCTTAAATTTTAATGAAAGATGAAATATTTTAGGCATAGTTAAAATAAGTGTGTGTAATTGAATGAGATGCACAGTAGCCGCTCTCTACGACCCAATATTGGACTGCTTTTCTGCCACTGGCACTATCACAAACAATATGGATAGGGTATGAGTTTAGAACCTTATTCACGCAAACAAGTAGAGATGTTTGTTTCTTCCTCTAAACAATATTTAAAGAATTTATATGAAATACAGTTAGGTAAAAGAAACTTATTCAAATAAAAGGGTGTCTTTTTAAAATTCAAATGTAGCTTACGTCATGGTTGACATGCGCAATTGTTTCACTTAATTGTCACTCTACAATTAAAACATCACTACATTAACATAACCTCCTTTACTAAAACTTAAATGTTAAAATACAAGTTTGTGGGTTTAAAATACTGAACTCTACCTCACACTGTAAAATATTAGGATGTTATGTAAGAACTCACCTTTTTAACCGAAAGCCCATTTAATTTACTTTTTTGCAGTGGCTCACCAAGGTCGTTGCACAGCTGCGTTGCGACCGCCCTCGAAAAACGGAACATTTTAATAAATACTCCGTTCTCCATGTTGAAGGTGTATTGCTATCCTGCAAAAGCTTCCTCTCCCGCCGCTTTTCAGAATCTGTTGCTTCCGCTCCTCGTCGTCCAAATCTGCCCCCGCATTTAACAATAATCTCTGCCACATGCCTGCCATGTTGAACCAACTCTCTTCCGACAAAATTAATGCCCTTCCAACAGCTTGTAGCCAGTTGGTTCGTCCCCACCAACTCGTGACGTCAAACTACCGTCGTTTTAAACTTAGAATACCAAATAGTAGGCTGGAACGGGAAATTGTTTCGATCCCGCTTTTTTTCGTCGGAACGAAAACTTAGAATAGCCCCCAGGACCGGCATACGCCCATTTTATTGGAATAGGTGAGTAAGAAAACAGGCACAGAACATGCATTCTACAAAGCACAGAAGCATTACGATGTGCAATCTATGAGGGGGGAGGGGGAAATTCCTGAGTTGTAAGTCACCGCCATAAGTCTTATTATATAAAAAGACCAATTTCAATATTTATGAAATATTCACTGCTTCATTAATAATATTGCCAAACTATGCATGATGTTTATATAAACAAAATTAATTTTTCTAATTTTAAGGACTTGTTTTCTTGTAAACTACAATAGTGACTAAAATAAGTATCGTCAAACCAATTTGATTTTTACAGTATTTGTGTTACATATTCATGGACAATTAAAAGATCAGAGATATCCAACTCTCTTGCAGATCCACGTGCAAGTATGTCCCATGTCGCATAAGTTTTGTTGTAGTGTAGCCACAGCTGTGTCATTGTAGAACAGACCTTGAAAGCTGTGCTAAATACGCTAAAATGACCCAAACAAGCATTTTGGCAAAATCCACAAAATAATTTAATTCAGAACTGATAAACTTTTTTTCTTACTTTAAAAACTTTTCTTACCTCCCTCGACCACTGATGTGGACTTGTCAAGTAAAATAAAATAAATTTAAATTTCAAATCAGCAGTAGCAGCATGTCGAGCGACATTTACAGTAAATACGTTAACAGAAATATGAACATACACCAACATATCTAGAACATTAAATTTAAACAACACTGTTGAATCTCTTAATAAACATAACTTTTGTTTTAGTTATCTTTTAAAAACAATAACTAGATTCAGTTTTTAGGACATTGGAAAGTGTTATAGGTATTCTGACATGACTTTCACATATTTAGTTCATGAATAATAATATATTAAATAACTTTAATGTGTTTTATTTCGGTATTGAATTTAATTCCGGAAGACTTGGAGATTTTCGACTAACAACATAGAATACAGTCTCTCGGAATAGGACTTCAAATTTCCAATCATTGAACTGGAGTGTAGGTGTTAAAAATTGTATACCACATGGAGCCTACTATATTTTAAATGAGATGTTGGAAGAGTGATATGTAAACTTCATTCATTGTTAGTTAAAAATTTACGAATTCCTGCCAGAATTTGCTGTGATGGTGATGGCATCTAGTGGCAGCATTCTGAGCACTTCATCGCGTTCCATGCCCGACATTTACCGACAAAACGCTGAACTACCTCCAAGTGTCTTCACTGTGGACACACCAATATTCAACGGTTAGACATGACGTTTCAAACTAAATACAGTATACTCCCGATTTTCCAGGGTAATGACTGATATTCACGATTAAAGCAATGAGTAAAAAAAATATGTTTTCCTTACATACTGTACAAATAGGTTGTGTTTATAAATAGTAGGTAGTGCATAATATATTTACCAAGTACATTTTGGCAGCATTTTATGGCTTGAATCACAACAGTAAACATAATTGAAATGTCCAGTCACATTAAGTAACACGTAAGTAACTAAAACAAGCGCAGTTAGATTTTTAAAAACATAACCCTACTGTCCGTCACATCAGTCTCACTACATTAAAATAGTCCGTCATTGATCCAAATTGAAAATGAGAGCGATGATGAACAGCACATAAACAAAGTGAAGCACACTCTCATATGAAGTAATGCTGGGGGTCTTCTTGACTACTGGGAAATGGAAATATATAGCCTCATTACTGACAGAGCGGTACTACAGAGGATTCTTTTTTTTTTTGTGTGTACAATTTCAAAACGTTTTGGTTGATGATTTTAATAATCTTTTATTATAGAGTACCACTCGTTTTGCATTTATTATCGGACATATTCACTGTTAAAAACATGTAAAAATCTAGCACCGGCACAGTAAAAAAAAAAAAAAATTTACTGCTGCCTGGAAACCATAGGTAAATAGGGGAAACTTAGGCTAGCTTTGATCAAGCAAAACAGAGTGCGCATGCCATGTTGTTTTCAGAAATTCATCAATGTATTAACCGGTGTACACCTGCCATTCAAAAACTACAGTTTTGGTTGAGTTGGGTTGAAAAGTTGAATCAATGTATCCATCAGTTCAACCAGCCTGAAATGTTGGTGCATCTGGTTGATGTACACCAGAGCATTAATAGATGAATTTTTGAACACAGTCTTGCAAATACACATGTAAATAAACAAGGCACTTGTGAACAATAAAGTCAAAGAAATGCAAATGGCCGAGGCCATGTCCAAAATGGCAGATTTTGTTGACAAAATGATGTGACCTGATTTTGAATATAAAACTGGTGACATATTTGGTAACTTGGTATTTCAAATTTTGTAACTAGTGGATGTTAGCAAAAATACAAAGTGACAAAATCAGCGCTGTGTTGGTTTTTACCTTAAAAACATATATGCAAATGTGTAATTTAAATTTTTTTTTTTAAACAAAGAATGGTTTATTAAATAAACTAGGCATGTTTTAAAAAGCAAGTAAGTGGTGTGCTTTGTTTATATATATATATATATATATATATATATTTTTAACAAAAATGATTTGAAGTCATTTTTGCATTATTTATTATTTTCTTATTGATTAACATGTTCGTAGCATTCCAATGATGATTGTAGAAATATTACATCCGTTTTAAGCATTAAATTTAGAAGGAAAAAAAAGATTTCACTCCATGTAAAAATGTTTTGCTGCGAGTGCTAAACAAGTGACTGTCGACAAAGTCTGAAATAACAAATTATTTAATTACGAATTTTCCATTTCGGACATGTCCCCAAGTTTAATTGCAACTGAAAAATTTGTGCCTTCAACTATGCACAAACACTGCAGGAAAATGTGAGACTTGTTTTGTATTTAAAAGTGAAAGAGCCTGTCAATAAGAAAATACACTTGAATAGTGTTTAATCCGGTTTTTCTGTGTTATAAAGTTATGTTGCATGTATTAAATTATTCCATTGCATTCGTGAATTTCCGAAAATGCTGATGGGTTATTAATAGCAGCAGCACGCGACTGATGGTAAATGTTCAATATTTGACATTGAACAGGTGGCTTCACGTTTAAGCCACAACCTGATTAAGCTGCTCCCAGTAAAATGGGAGTTGACTGTGGCATTAATAACATAAAATTAATTTGTAAGTTTTAAATTTTATTTGGTGGTGGTTCTCAGAAACATTGACTTATGTTTTGTGCAAAGTATAAACCACATAACTATAGCAAAAGTATAATTAAACTAGTTTTCAAATCTTAAAAATGATATTTAATATCAAATAATATTTGTATAAAACTAATACCATCATAATTATAATCTAAGGAGCTTCATTTACAGAATTGTCTAAAAACACTATTTCTAACTGTTATGATTTTGCGGTATAAATTTATTTCCTGAGGCTCTACTAAACAGAATAGCATGCCCTTAAAGTTCAGTCTTCGAAAATTTTTAAATCTGAATATAGACACAACCATTTTTCGACTTGCAATCACACCATGATTACCAATTAAACTTCAGTTAACACCAAGGGTAATTTGGTGCTCACAGCTTAAAAGTAGTCCTACTGAAAGGAAAGAAAAAGGGTAACCATGCAATATTTCTTAGTTAACTTAATTTCAATGCCTCAGTACAAATACTATACATTTTGAAAGAAAATAATTTGAAATGTTCTCAACAAATTGATTAGCAACTATGTACATGGTATTTATATTTTGAACCTAAGCTCAAATCTTCAAATTTTATAGTAATATTCCATTAATGAAGTTCATATAAAAAATTTAACAATTCTGATGACAGGCTCACCTGAATGAAGGCTTATCCTGTCTGCAGAAACAAGCGAAAGTAGCAGACAAAAATGAAGAATGATTATTCACTACCAAACGGTAGCATGGAGGACTAGTAATATTTCCATCACAATGCTGCCACCAGCAAGTAAAGGACAGGTAATATGCACTGAACACATTAAGGTTGGGACATCCAAAAATGGCCTAGGCAAAAAAGTGTGGAAAATGTTCAGGCCAGAATTACTTAAAAAAAAATTAAAACCCAAAATAAATTAGAGAATTATAAATAACTGTTCCTTTGTTATATGTAATATTTCAGATCCCAATATGGCTTGGAGAAACAGAATGTACGAGTTAAATGGTTGAAATTGAAGACCTACTGGGAGGAAATATATTCATACCACCATTGATATGAATAACTATAGCATATACTATAATGTTAAAGTTTAGGAGTCTGACGAAGCTTTAACTATAGTAAATTTGAGAGTTGATTTTGGAGTTTCCCAGGTGGAAACGTCTGGTACAATTTTTCTTGAAGTTGCTGTACTAGCACAGTATAATAGATTACAGCAAAGTCAAAAATATGAGTATGTACTTTTTATCAAAATGATATACTTGCATACAGAACTTTCAGTGTTGCTTGTACAGCAAATGATGGTCATGCTGTTTCGCAAATAACCCCTTGTGCTGTTTTGTTTGGTAAAAAACATCATTGTATGCTAGAAGAGGAGAAACAAACTATAAAACTGAAGTGGTAATCACCAGAGAGGGGAAACAGAAAAAAAGCCAATTGGAGAACTACATGTTCAACCCGATCACCAGAACTTTTTGAAAAATGTAGCACAACCAACGGTTTCTTTTGTACTACTATTAACTACATGGTTGCAATTAAACTGAAACTTAAACAGGCACATAAGTGCCAAAAAAATGCCATCATGGCCACAACGCTGTATGTTCACAACTTGCTAGAAGCACTCAAGATTAGAAATGTTTGAACAATGTTACACATGCCGCATAAAGCTATCCAACAAAAAGACAAAATTATTGGTGATAGGTGGGCTGTTCAGGAGTTACAAATTACGTCCAAACACATAGAAGTTGGGGTAAATATTACATGAACAGAAGACAATTTTTTTGGTAAAATCACTCCATGAGCCTGTGATCAAGCTAGAAAAGTGCAAACCAACACATGAACTGAAATGCAGCCACACATTGAGTTACAGAAAGGAAGCAAGGAAAAGAATTTGCAATGCTGCAGCTAACATCACATCTGGCCTGAAGAGAAACAATTGCACAAAATGTGGTTCGGCTGGCAATTAACAGTGTTTTTAATGTAACTTCCAACTCACAGAATGAAATTGAACCGAAACTAAATTAACAACAAAATGTTCAAACTGTTAAGTAATGACATGTTGCAAGTAAAAAAAGCCAAAAGCTATAAATAACTCATTATACAAGCTTTGACAAACAAATTAAAATATATAAATTTTTTCCTATTATATAACTTTGTGTCATAAATAACTATGGTACAAACAGAACAGAACTCAATTATTAATAAAATTAATTATATTGCTTGAATTGAGGATAAAGGCATTATTTACTGCATTATTAAAAATACAAACAATATAGCATGGCTTGTAGTGTGCGGAGGGGTATGGTAGTGGAGACGGAGTCGATGTTGATGATGTAAGCGTGATGTCCCACCCAAGTGAGACACTCCAGAAATTCCAAAAATTGATAAACTGAGCTGAAGTGGCCAACCCGTCTACCTGGCTAGCTCGGACGAGTACGAGCTCTCTCAAACAGGGCGTGGGGCTGACGACAATATGGCGATACCCCTCTATACAGCCACAAGAATTACAAGTCCACATCGCGGTTGTTCGGGGCTGTCGGAGCCACCCCTTCTTCAGTCCTGCAAGACATACACTTTAAACATTGTCAAGAATAACTGCATTGTTTACCTGGAGTGGGCCAGATCCCGAAACCCTTACGAGAAGTGGAAGTTTCCATAAATAAAACACAATCGCACAGTTCACCTTTTATATGAAAACGTTCAATTATCCTGCACTCGACATTATAGAGTGAACATTAAGCAAGATAAATGGACCTGGTGCTTATGGCCCACCAGTAGCCTATGCGAAACAAGAGCCATGAAGGCGAGAAGAATTAGTTTCGTACTTAAGTCTCCAGGTTACGATAAGTTGGCAGAGATGGTGCGGAAAAGTCAGGGGGAATGGATAAGAAAACGGTTCTGGTAAAATTTATGCTATTTCAAAGTACATGGTTGGTTAACAAAAGTTGCAGTCCCTCGAGCACGTGACATGCATCCAATACCTATGCCTGCTAACATCAGACTAAATTGGCATGGCGAGGCAGCTGCGGAGTTGGCCACTGTCTCCCACATAGACACAAAGCTAAAATTATTAACTGACCTAAATATAAACCTTGGCACAAGACTTATGCAAAAAGACATAAAACACTTCCTTAAATTAAATATTCATGATTGCTGACTTGTTTTGCTTGTTAAACTGTCTTTCTGAGTCTTTTCAGCAAATTTTGGTTTACATGTAAAAATGTAAACAAACACAGTGAATGCAGAGAATCACAGCAAAGTCACTTAAATTACATTACATATGCTTTCCACTACAAAATACCCTTTAATAAAACATTTTAACATAAGATAAATTAATTTCATAAATAATATTTTCCCAGGTTTTGAACGAAAATGGCTGGAACTGCAGAAGTCGTTTTGTGACACTGTGTTAAAAGTTGGAAAATATTCTTATGTAAAGATACACACATGTAAACATTGAAACTGGACATTATAAATATAATGCTAATTCTACAACGTGCTAATTTAATATTTAAGCCAATTTCGAAAAAATTACATGGCATTTTGGTGCAGCCAAGTCTCACGTGTCTCTGTGAACAATATTGAGATAACATTTCCCCTTGTGTATTAATTTACGGGGAACACAATGTACTAATTATTTACTTAAAAAGCTGTGGCACTATTAAATGACCTATTGTGGGTTTAATACTAATGTTTTGATTGCAATAGTTCCACCATAGATAGTTGTGCAGATGGGTCACGGGGCCCATTCATCTTGTGAACAAAAATAAGTATGCATGGACACACTCATTGCGTGTTCCTCTCTTGTGCGCTCTGATGCGTTGGTGCAGTGTGACACGGTCGGGATTCCACTGGCAGAAGTGGACCACATCAAACAGCCCCTCCCAAGAAACCGTTGTCACGCCATGCTCAGTCCCTGGGTTGCTGGAGTGGTTCAGGCGTTGCTGGAGCAGCAGGACGTCTGCCACCACACTGGGCGTGGACGCAGACGCCTGTTGGCTACGGGGCAGCACCACTCGCATCTGTGTGCTCCACTGCTGGTGTTGTTGGTGCGCATGCTGGCTGACACGCCAAGTGCTGGGACACCGGACATTGTGGCACCGGTGGGTCGGCATGACAACTGGTGAAGGCAGGCCAGGGGTGACGGGGTGCGACTGTATCCTGCTGCCAAGTGATGAGGAACTGGAGCTGTAGAAGTGGTGTGGATTCCATCAGCATCTCTGAGGGCAGGGCGGGCATCCCGACGACAGACAGCAGGCTGGCGTGTTACTGTGTCCCTTGGAGTGCTCGTGGTGTGTATCAGCAAGCTCAGCAACACCCACGAAAATGATTCGGCTTCTTCCCCCAACTCCTTGACCTCCAGCATGGGTCTCCTTAGAGGCGTCGTGACACTGGGCGTCAGTGGAGGTGTGCATTCATCATGTGTCGGACAAGTTGTTGAGGACGCGCACTCACCCCTCCCTCTCTTGGTGTAGTCAGCGGACCAGGTCTAAGACATTTTAATAATATTCACAACCGGTTTTACAGAATTAATTACAGAAAATTAGGTTTACTAAGATATTTTAAAACAGTGCAACATTTTGATGCTACACATTACATGGAAGGAAGAATATGAATTATGTTTAGTTTTTAATTGTGTATCTTTTAAATAGTTTTTTTATATTTCAGTTTTAATGTAAGATTAAACATAAACTTTTGTAATTGATCAAAGTGTATTACAAACAGTGCTTTGGTTCTTAGCTTGGTTGCTTTGTTGACTGTATTAAGTGAGGTGTTGTTCTGACCACAACTTGAGCTGATGACTGTAGGTTCACTGCTTGCAGTCGGTTGGAAAATTGCAGTGTCCAATAATTTATGCTGACGCTTTGTTAACTTGAAGCCTTCATTGCTGTTGGTTATTTCAAGTTGGCTGCTTTGTTTGCCTTGTTTGAGACTGCTGAATATGATGCTTTTCCAGCTTTAGCCTTCAGGAGAACTTGAAATAACTTGACTTTATGTTGGTTTTGAATTCTGTGTTTTGTAATGTATCCATTTTGCTTTGAGTTAAAAATTTCTTCAGGTCAGCTGATTTTCTTCTGCTATTATCTAATAAAATTTGCAAGATGGCATGTCATTTTTTAGTTCTTTTACCTCCCTGAACAAGACAGAAACTAAAGCATTTAAAGATTTCAGAAATTTTACAATACACTTATATTTTGCATCTTGGCAAAGCTCTTCACAGATTGTTCCTGTTCTAACATTTTTGAGATTACACTTGCATGCAGATAAATAAGCCCATTACTAACCTAAGTCACATCTCTGTTATTTTTAGCACATTCTCTATGGTTTCTTGCTTCATAGCCACCACTGCAGTTTTTTTTTAAATATAACTTTCTTGTTTGATTGTGTTATATATTGAACAATCCAATTTACTTTACAATGTCCGGATCAGCAAAGCCTTTAAATTCTGAATGGATTCTCATAATAATTTTTACACTTGTGTCGTTATTCCATAAAATGGAAGAGTTACTAAATATATCTGAGCACAATGAAGGTGACCAGCACAGCAAATATGTGAGAAAATAATGTATGTGTTTGCAGTAATATATTGATATCAGTTCTATAATTCTCTGAACCGTGTAAATAATTATGAAATGATTCACTATATAAAGATAACTAACCCATTGTTGGTCATGCTAGGAGCATTTCTTTCACATTAAGTGATAGTTTTGGAGGAGGAGTAAAGCAGCATTGTACTCTTATCCAGCCGAGTTCTCCATTTTCATTGACTATAGACAAGCTATTTGCTAGGAATGCGGCATAGTTGACCTTGAGACAGTTTTTTGTTTACTGATGTGCACAGTGTGTGAGCATTTTTGTCATCATGCGATTATAATGGAACTAGGAATAAGGTTATTGTGTGTACTAGTTAGGTGTATTTGTTTCACCTGTAACTAGTCCGATGCCAAGTGGTAGGACCGCAGACAGTTTCACCTCCAGGATTCTTTAGTCCCATAGTCAAAGTCCCCGGCACATGTCATCCTTAGGCGGAGCCTCACCCTCCCAATGACAAGTTAGCCACTGTGAGCCATTTCAGTTAGGATGACTCCAGCTCTCCACTCTATCAGCAACACTGCAATTCTTCTTCAAGACCATCAACTCATCCATTGGTAAGTGCACAGGGTAAACTACCTCAACGACAGTCAGTTCAGAAATCACCTTGAACCAATGACAGATTGGGCCATCCAACTCACCATACACACAACTGCTGAGTTCACCCCGCATGTAGTACAATGGCGTGGCCCTTTGTCCACTCTCATCCAGTGGATAACCCAATCCAAATTGAACGGAGCATAGTCTAATTACCAACCAGAACCTAAGTCTACCAGCCATCCTGAACTGCAGACCCTGAACTTCCAGGCACGAGCCAATAACCGGCTCATGACAGGGAAATTTGTTCCCACAAACTTGCTTCATGCATCATGCTAACTGGTAAATGGTGCAAATGGCCAAGTATGGGGCCAAGGATACACTATAGTTCACAGTGTTAAGCGCTGGAACTCACCAGGTTGTGTTGGTGAAAACCGCCGAAGGATTTTCTGAAAGTTTTATGTTCATGCATCACCCAAATCTGCTTATACGTCTGTCAGACATCATCAGTATACATGATGAGATGGCACCAAAATCACGTAACAATATCACACAATTCAGTTTGTAGCTTTGGTCATGTAAGAAGGATGTAATTTAGATTAATACCCTGGCTGGTCTTCGCAGATGCATTGAAGACAACACACAACTTAGTGGTTGTACTCTGTGCCTTCATAACAGGTTGTGCAACGTGTAACATGTGACCAGAAGAGAGGTAATCCTGCATGAACTCACCAAAATGGTTGCGGAGTTTCGTTTGAAGCAATGCTATAGGACTTGTAAGCAATTTGGCAGGCTGACATAACGGAACGCAAAGAGAATGTAGTGGTTACAAACCACACTGTGGTATGCATTTTGTTAAACCTCTAAGAATATAAAAAATTTTGTGACATTACAGAACATATGAATATACTGAAAAAATTTTATGTAAAGTTTATGTAAAAATTATGTCCTGGGAGACATTTAACTATTTATATTTGTGGTTTATAAACTTACAGCTATTCGCACGACATCTATTGGCGAGAAAAGTAAATACTTACCTGACATCTGTTGACAGAAAATTTAAACTCATGCTGCTGTAGCATCCACCCAGCAATAACCTACAAAGACTGCTGTATTATATTGTATTATGTTTCTTTCTTGATCAAGTAGCTTAAAGCAAATAAGTGCAGGGTTTACTTCAATCTCTCCTCTGACAAATGCACTTGTGGTTCATAGTGCATGACAGTTGCGATGTTGGCCACACAAAAGGTAGGTTCATGTTCAAATCTTGCGATTATCACAGCTACAATATCACAAAACTCCAACATTTGCAGTATAATAATGAAACACAAGATGTTCGTATTTAGCTTGCTTTGAAGTGCGCCATACACCGACAAAATCAAAAATTGCTTCTCAATTAACTTAATTTTACTATATGAAATGTTCATAATCAGCTTAGAAGGCTTGTGAATGAGATCTGCCCATCACAGGTATAGCATCATGAAAATGCAGGAATACACTGTAGCATCTGGATGAGTCCCTAGCACAGGTCTTCTCATGTAACAGGTAACATGCTACATCAGCAGAAGATTAATACAACTTAGAGGGAAAATCTCCTGGAACTCCCATAACTCTCTCATTCCAGTGGCCAACAATGGGGATGCAGAAAACATAGTTACTCAAGAAATCACTTCAGAAGGCAGTGCTTGAAGTCTTCCCATCAGTACTCACCCTAGTACAGTCTCAACAGCAACTGAGGTTTCATTCTCTCCTTCATGCTTCCTGCCAAGTGGCAATGAGGGAAATATATCTGCTTTAATTAAGAAGTTAATGAGGTCAGGAACATGGTAGGAAGGATTGGCCTAAGGCAGATCAACAATGTTGCTCCAATTAGATTTAGGCAACAACACATAATGTACATCATTGGTGATCTTTGATAATACAAATGCATCCAGTGGAAAATTTAGTTTGGACTGCCCAACCGGATGGAGATTGGATTGGTAGCGAAACATGCTCACCCACTTAACCTGGCAGTTGTTGACACTGTTCAGTCATAAAACTACCCTGACTGGCAGTCTAACTGTGCTTGTACAGTCTGATAATTTCCATTGGAGTCTCAGATGTCCACCAAAACAGTTGACAGTAACATAGTTGCCTGGACCCAATCATGAAGGGTTGTCAGCAGTTGCTCATAGGGCAGGACCACCAATGCTGCATCATCATTCATAAGTTCAGGATATTCATGCTGGGAAGATTCTGTTGGCTCTGGAGCAGCAGAAAAATATAATTAAGTGTGGTGGTGAGATGCACATGCATGACAAGAAGATTTAGATGGACAGAATACAAGATAATGGCTACCATGAAAACATTTTATGCATATCCCATTACATTTAATTTTATAAAATTCTTCTTTAGCTGATTTTCTGACAAACATGGTACACTGGAACAATTAATCTGCCTATTTACACATGACGCACACAGGTGACTGCGACAGTTACAAACATAGAAGAGGCGCTTGCCTTTACCACACTGCATTTATCACGACTAAACATATTGTAGCAGTGTAAACTTGGTAGTAGTAGGTTCACTGCCCAAACACCTGCTATAACTACCTAAAAATTGGATGAAATCAAAAAGGCTTGGGAGTTTGTTACCTGAAAGCTGTAATTCCCATTGCTTTCGGCAAGGCAGCATCTAGCTTCCTATCAAGAATGTGTCCCGGCGGGGTCGCCCCCTGATTTTTACATGTGGAAATTGTGCTGAACAATGCCGCTGGTTGGCTGGTTTTCTTGGGGATCTCCCATTTCCCGACCCTTGCATTCCGGTGCTGCTCCATACTCACCTTGCTTTACCCTCATCGGCTCTCAAGACTTTAATGTTAAGAGCCACCCAAATCTTTTCACTCACTAACTCATTCAAGAATGTGGACCAGCAACAAGTCCCACCAGCTACTACAGCACTCCCAGAATACCAATATTCTCTGCAATGTTCAGCAACGCTCACACTGATGTGGGGTAGTTCAAGCAGACATCCGATGGTGTCAGAAGTGCATTGATATGATGTCTCTTTATCAGCTATTGGTTGTTGTAATGTCTGCCTAATATCTCCTTTTCCATCTGAAAGTTTGCCTCTATCAATGTTAAAGAGAGAATCAGCCATGTAGGTTTACTCTCAAATGCAGACTTGAGGTAGGACAGGTGTTCTCAACACTTTTGAGTTGCTTGTTATCCACTACTAACACTGTGAACAAGTTGGAAAACCTGAAACACTTATTCTTATTGCTGGAAAAGATTGCCAGCTTTATTCATGGTAGCACAACCTTGCTCAAATTATTGTTATTGACTGACGTGTCCACATGTTTATGAGGTGACTTGGCAAACCTGTCTTGTACCACCTTAAACAAAAAATCACGTCAAACTTTTACCCACAAGCATCAACGTTAAAGAACATTGCCAGCAACTCATATTGAAGATGTCTTCTTTGAAACCTGTTTTCACGTTGCCACAAACAGTTCAGTCCAACCTTCTCGGAATGTGTCTGGACTTACTGTGATTGCATAATGCATGCTGCAGATGGTTTCAAGACCATCTCTAAACTCAACTGATAAGCGGTACCTCGATCCTTCATGATTTATGTGAACATTTCCGGATTTTATTTGTGTGTACACAGAACAAACTGTAATGTGCTAGGGATGCATGTGCACCTATTTAACAAGAATGCAGCCACAACATACTATATCATGCCAATATTAACAAATATCTGGCCTGGAGGACCAAATGGGGAGTGGAAAGGTTTGGATGGCACTTAACATCAGGGTCTTGAAAGCCGATGAAGGTGTAGCAATGCCGTTGTTGTTGGCACTTGTTTTGTCATTGTCATTTGGTAATTTTTTTCTTAATTTTGGGGATAATTTTAGTATCTCTGAGTTTTTGTAGCAATGTGTCATAGTCTTGCCTGATTTACATAAGTTTTGTCTCAATTATGATATGAAGTGAAACATAGTTAACTAATCAACCTTCAGTTCTGCTATGTTTTGTTGTATCGGTCATGTTGACATTGTCATATTTCAAGAATATGTGTGTTTTTCTTATTTAATGTGCTTAAAATATTTGATGTTTGTTATTATTTTCATGAAATCGCTCAACTAATGTTTAATTTGTAAAATGTTTTTCTTTGAGATTTATGTCAATGGTATTTGGTACATGTTTCTCCAGTCACTTCGATATATCAAAAGGTCGTGCAAAACGAACAGTCCAATGCAGGCTGTGATCAATAAATATTCGCGTTTGTCATTCTCTCGTTCTTAATCTCTACATTTTCTTTCAAGCATGTAGTCACCTTATTCCTGTGATATTTTATATCACCTTTCATCACAAGATAATTTAGTTTTTACACCGTTTTGGGTAAGTGTTTTGCTAAAGCCAGTTTTGTTGTGCACTTTGGTAATTCAATTTTTCTGTTCGGGCTCCATTTATTGTAGCTATATATTTTTTTGTGTAGCAGTTCCAGTGGAGGACCCATGTGGCCTTAACGGCCTAACTATGATGCCTTGATGCCTTCGTGAACTGAGCCGTGCGCCCGTTTCTCAGGATGGCATTTTCACAGTGGCATATTTTGTGTTTATCCCTCGGCAGCAGCATGTGTGCAGGAAAGATATTTTAATTTGTTCTTCTTTCCCCCCCTGGCAACTTGGTGAGTATACGACATCGCATGCATGTCTGGATTGGTTTCTTCTCCAACCTGGAAGTCTCATTTTTTTAATACAAAATTTATATATATATATATATATCAAGTAATTATGTAACTTCTAACAAAGTAAGAAATTTCCTTTTTATATTTTAAAAGGGTACCCTTAAATATTTTAATTTGCTATAATGATGTAATATAAAGATAAAAGAACAATAAAATATTTTTAATATAATACTCAGATTCCAATACTTGTTGGTGTAAAAGTACTCGGATAATATATATTTTTGTTGATTGATTTATTCTTTTTTTACTCTTGCCCAGTTATTCACGCAAATGTTATATATATATATATATATATGTATATATATAAAACCATGATGCTATTCGCCTCCCTGTGATATGAGATACAGAGAGGGTCATAGAGTCCCAGTTATTTTTACCAGGCACTGACTATTGGGCACCTTGGATGTTGAATAGGGGTAGTAAACAATAACTTCATAATGTCTTGGTCTTAAAAGGTTTATATTTCACCGGAAATTAACACATACTTTCCTGAAAACAAACACATACTTTTCCGGAAATTAACAAATACTTTACCGGAAATACATATTTTACCCTGTGAGTTGTGAGCTTGAGGGGTGGCTTTAAATTACTTGTGCTAACTATTGCCGACGTTGTGGGGAATGCTAGGCATAGGGATTTTTTCCTTGAGCGACAGACGCTGATACTTAGCTGTATTTGGAGTTCTGGGTGGTCCAGCAGTAGGTTCAGGTTTGGTAAGTTGGTCGGCCCTTTCACAGGCCCTTGATTGGCTTGTTGCTGTCTCCACGATACGACTGACTAACTTCGTCGTGGTGCTCCGGCGAGCTTCCACCTGACCGTCGCCTTCCGGCGCCATCTATTTCCTCTCGGGGTGGCATCCCTCGTTATGAGACCACTACTTGATTCCTGCTCTTGGTACCGCACTTCGCATCCCGACTTGGTGATACGACTATTCTATTCCCGTTACACGACTGATTAATCTCGCGTCTCGGCATGGCGCTCCTGTCTGTCGCCTCTCAGCGCGGGTTACAACTGACTCTACGTTACTGACTCTGCCGGGGTCCGAACCCCGGCCTCGGTTGACTGACTCACCTGACTGCCTTGCGTCTCGGCATGGTGATATGACTGATCTCGACGTGGGGCTCCGGCGAGCCCCCCACCCGACGTACGCCTCTCGGCGTGACGACTGACGACTCAACCCAACTGATCTGATTCAACTGATCTGGTTCAACTGACTCACGATGTAGGGCTCCGGCGAGCCCCTCACCCGTCTGCCGGCGCCTTCCGGCGCGGCGTATTACAACTGACTGACCCCCTCCTTGTCTCGCAAGTTGGCTTTTAACCTCTTTTGATCCCCCCCCCCC